>OY740765.1:114022160-114076252 GCA_963513935.1 Aphrophora alni
AACATAGGTAATAAAAACAAAAGTGAATAATCGTAAATTTGAAGTATAAAAAAATCTTTAACAGGTTATATTCAAATTTGACAAATTAGTGTTTTATTATTAAACTTTTTTTTATTGTTATTAATAGTCAATGTTAAATAACTATTCTGAGGTTGTGGTTTTTTTATTGTTTTTAAAAGTGAAGAACTCTCGATCACCATCGTCATTTAATAAAAAAGGTAGAAGGCAACATAAAATAATGACCCCTCACCTTTGCTTGAACTCGAATAGCGTAATAGCAAGAAAAGAACAAGAAATGGTTAAGAGACTTCGGATAGGAAAGATGAAAGAGAGGGATCAAGACTGTATGAAAAAATGTGAAGATCCTGATAGGTCCCCTCGATATTGCCAAGCAAGTACTCACTAAAGTGAGCCCCTAAGTGTTATGTGGTTTAAGAGACCAATATTTACTTTGTCACAAACTTTATTCATTTAATAACATTTATAATCCTAACTCTTTCATTAGTAATTTTTATAAATCTATGATTTTGATCACAAATTTCAAAGTTTACATTTATTAATTTCAATTCGAAACGTATTTGGAACAAAAATAATTACAAAAAAAAAAGTTTACACAAAGAAGAATTTAAAATCTAAAGATGAACCATTTAATTTGTTTAGAGAGAACGAGAGAAAACGTCAATTCAGAGATAAACCATATGGTGCTCCTTGGTTCAAGATATTTGTGAAGTTTATAAAAAGTTATAAGTTTGTTTATTCGCTCCCTAATAGACTTCGAAGGCTAAAAGAAAGTTTAGAGATAAACAGCTTCAAACTGGAAGTATGATTTGTCCGTTCATTTTATGCACGTATTTAACAGGCAACTCTTATTTAATAATGATGCCTTTTAAAAGTACCTACTTACTGTATTTTTTTTTTTACGAGCCCTAATAAAAAAACAATACTATGGTTGTTATATTCTCTCAGCTGTAAGAAAACCTGTGAGAAGAGAATATGGAGGAGTGTTTCCAATTTCTATGTGTAAACTTCCCTCTCAAAAACAACAAAATTATTCATAAAAATAAAACATACGCAACAAATAATAATATGAAAAAATTATACGTTTCATACATTATTTACAACTTATGAAACAATACAAGATATATATATATATATATATATATATATATATATATATATATATATATATATATAAGAATATAGAATATTGCACGACTATACTTGAGCATTGTAGAACTAAAAATAAGGGAAAAAAAGTTTATATAACATAGGTTTGGAAACAAATTTCATAGTATTTTAGTTTAAGCTAATTTTGGTTGTTTAGATAACTATCCAGAAATTATGTTTTTAATTATTTTTTCGATAACTCGATTATTCTTTGAACTACAGAAAACACTTAAAAATAATATTGTTAAATAAAGTGTTCAGTGAAAAAAAAACCTTTGTCCCCTGTTTTTGTAGTATTAGTGGTTTTAGATATATTCAACAAACATTTTAAATGTCCGTCTTATTGAGATTATACAAATTAAACTATGCTTATAACAAATGTTCACTGAATATCTTATCTACTTGCAAAGGTACAATGTTTTTTTTATCAAAATACAAAATGGCCGAAAACGAAACGTTTCCGGACCTCTGTTTACATTCACTTTTTCCTTATTGTTAGCTCTATAATTAGCTCCCAAAATTAAGCCGTGTAATTTAGAATGTTTATACGCTGTATATAGAGAATGTTTCGCCAAACTTTGGTAAGGGGTAGGGGGACATCAAAATGAACAAAAAGGTTTACATAAATATACGTCCAATTAAGATGTTTTCCTTCTATCAACGTCATTTTGAGTTTTATTAATAACTCCAAAACGAATCAAATTTTACAAATAAATACCAAATTTTGAATAACTTTTTAGTTTTAAAATGGCAGCATTTGTTTCCTGACCTCATCAATTTAGCTTCAAACCACTTTAAATTTCCGTCTTTTGATTTTTTTTATTATTTTTTTTTTTTTGTCAAATTTAACTATTCGTTCTGGAGTTATATCTTATTACTCGAATTGAAAACATATAAGATAACACACAGAGAAATAAATAGAAAGTGTTTTCGGGCGTATGCAACAAACAGGTTTTTCTAATGTTATGTCCATCACCTCCGGAAATTTGGCGAAAGAAGTTATGAAAACTCTGTATTCGTGAATATAAATAAAAAGCCAAACATTATTATAGGACATAACATAACATACGATATAACATAAAATACATAACCTAACATAGCTTAACGTAACATAACAAACTATATCATATAGTCTAAAATACAACACCTACCTAACATAACATAACATGCAATACCTAATATAATGTAACATAACATAACCTAACCTAACACAACATAACATGTCATATAACATAAAATATATAATACCCAATATAAATAAATACGAATGCACATTTAAGTACGTGCATGCATTCATTTATACATGTACTAGTAATAAGTACCCTATTTAAAAAATGCGGAGGAATCGTAAAACATTACAATTAAAATCAATATGCACTATAAATATATACACAAAAAAAGTTGGATGAACGACAAAACGTCCTATGAAACTATATAATTAATATAAAGAGGTTGCTGTTAAAGAAGTACTTAGTTACAAAACAAGTGCTGTGAGAGTCTGAAACTAAATTTGTGGTTTGAGTAATTCAAATATTCCAGTAAATCCAACATATATTTGAATTAATGACTTCATGTTAAGTGTTTAGTGTTTGATATAGTGTAAATTATTTATTAAATAGATATTCTATTAAGATAGAATATCCTTTTTTTTGTTCAACACAAGTATTCTTCACTTTCTCCCATGACCACAATCATTCATATTTAAAATATGTTTTACGCAATAAAATACTAAAATATTAAATGTAGATTATATGGATTTTAAATTCTATTATACTAGAAACCTAAGTTTAAAGAAGCACTTAAAATTAAATCTTATGACTCTGTGAGGGAATATTTTCAATCATTAAAGTTATAGTAATCCTCGTTTCCGATAAGACGTATAAATCGGTATGCATTCTTGTATATTATCTTACCTTTTTGCCACGAGATTCGGATTATCTGATTTTTCAAAGTTTTTACGTACTGTTTCGTCCCGTAAAGGAGTCGTCTTAGGTAACCTCCTCTCTGTACTACCTATTAGCTCCGCCTTCTACTGTTATTGATTGACAACTTACTTCTTTCCTATTGGTTACTTTCCATACGTCACTGTTTTTACATTAATACGTTCTGTACAGTGGAGTCATAGATCGTTGTAAAGGACAACTTAACCATTGAGTTTTTTTGAAAGAAGAATATTCAATGTTGTGACTCTGAGGATAGGAGATAAGTACAGGATAATAGAGAAATGGAATAATGGATAGAGTGCTAAGACATAGTAGTCCATGAGAACCAGGTGGCTAAGGTAGGTTAAGTTAGGTAAGGTTATTCGTATGGAAGATGGGAGAATACCTAAGTTATATTTATTGTTCATATTTCGCGTGTCAACGTAAAATAACACACTAAATTAGATTTTTTTTTTTTCAGATTTCAATACTGAATGTAACGGTACCAACTCCGCATCTCTGCGATGACAAATAGCGAGTTATTGTTTAAAATGTAATTTCGAACATTGAAAACTTGATATTCGTGTAAATACGAGATGAAGCAGGGAAGAGTCATCTAGACGAGAGTAACGATTGGAGATTCGATCACATATTGGAGCTTCGAGGCCCGCCACAGCTGAGACACCTGTACGAGCGAAGCGAGTGGAAGATTTTAATTACTACGAAACCTGTTTGGGCCTAACTGAAAGTATTTATATATACAATTACGAGCTTCATAAAACCTGTACAATAATTGTTTTAAACAAAATCACCTTACTGGATAAGTCTCCATAATCTACAAATACAATTTATTATTTCCTACAAGGCACCAAAACGTTTGTGCATTGCATTTCCAGTATCTGTTTGTATCACACTGTACGATTGGGCTGGGTAAGTACTATGATGGACAATTTGATAGATAATGATCATAAATATGACAACATGGAAATTAACATGCAAGTACTAAAAAATTGTAAAAAGAGCAACTATATGAACCGCTTGGAAGAATACCTAATTTATCGTAACGAATTGCAGAACCTTGATGGATTGTTGAATGACAAAAAAACGTTTGAAGCAACCCCCACCTTCGAGCTGATAAACAGATTAACTACCTTAAACACATGACCAATGCATAGTATACTATGTAGTGCCGGCACGGTGACATTAAAATATTGTGTTTCTCGTGCGTGAATGTTATGTGTTACTTGTATTTTTGTGTTGAATATTTTAACTAAGTGTTATCACCCGGCGATGGACGATAATGTCCGAAACACGTGTAGTGAATAAATATATGACAATATAAACTAAAATAGAATTATCCAAGGATTGCTGGCGGTAAGTCAAAAATAACTACAGTTACAAGAAATGTTTCATGTGATTTGTGTTAAGTATTAAAGAACGGAAATATATTCTCGTGTTAAAGTTGTATTTATCTTATATTAATCAATTCATATCATGGCTAAACTGAGTAAATTACTGCACTTGTATAGTCGGTGGAAAACCACTATTTAAATAATGAATTAGACATTTTATTTATATCCTTACTAAAATAACTTCAAAGTAAGATTTACAAAGATTATATTGATTATGCTAATTGTTAGAGGGGGACAAAAAATACACTTTCCTAGCATAATAAATGTAATGTGGGAAATGAAACAATTATGTTATTCAATAGACAGTACTGTATTTCATGTCAAATTAATTCACGAGGTTTCCATAGTTGCCCTAATTAATTTTCCAATTTGTCTTTGATAAAAAATTTAAAATAGTAATTACCTATGTTCATTAATTTCTATGTGGTTCTCGCCTGTTTACCAGAGTAAAGAAACAAAATTTTAACTAACCCATGGAAATGATTAAGCAATCAATTTCAACCAGAAAATGTCATATATGTTTTCATAAAACGGAATACCTTTCGAGATAAAGAGTCTGAAATGTGGGATTTTTACCGATAATAGTTTATACTTTAAAGCAACCCTCCAGTCAAAAATCAAAAAAATTATAATTTTGTTTTGTATTCCATATATTTTTGTTTTATTCTTCCTAAAACCTTAGATATCACATATAAGGTAATTTTTTGTCTCCATATTATATTATATTTCGACTATAACGCTTACATACGATTTTTCATCACAGGAACACACTTTTTACTGACGAATAATTTAATAATTGTAAACTATTACTATTATTAATTATTATTATTAATTTATTATTAATTATATATAATAATTATTAATTATTAACTATTATTACAACTAAGAACTATTACTAACAATGATTTAGGTTTTTCATTTTATTTTGTTGGCCACACTGATTTCCAAAACATAATGAACCAATAAACAAAGTTCATATGGAAAATATCATGTAAACATTATAACTAAATTTACTGTAAACTATTTTTTAGTGAATATATTGCGATTGTAATGGTTTTTATTGTGAAAATGCCTTAGAATAAAACGTTTTGGTAGGAGGAACTTTACAGAAACATTCATAGTGTTAGTTCTGATTCTGATTTTATTATAAGTCTAGACTTAACCTGCAATAATAGTTAAACAAATAAACATATTAGATCTACTAGCCCTAACAGTAGTTTAAAAAAAATCAAATTATTGCCAATGGTTAGGATAAAATCAGATTATTTAAAAAATGAAACACAGGATGGGAATATATTATAGCCTATTGTATAATTGTGTAATTATAAATACATAGCCAACCAATTTCCAACTTTGTGTCATGGCGTAGTTGTTCGGCAGAAGGTCTATATAGATGTTGGAGGCCAAAGTCACAAGGATGAGAATAGTAACAAATTTGGTTCTTACATGTTTGTCACGACATGTATAATAAAAGCGATTTCATGCGTTATTATAACCTTAGGCTAGTGTATGGAGCATTGGCAAACGACATGCAGCTGCGAAAACCCTGTTTTCAGGAATGTCCTTTCCCAAACTACCCTCAAAATAGTATTAATATTATCAAGTTATTTTGAAAACCATTAATAAAGCAAGCATGGAGTCAATGATGAATGACACAAGACAGACTGTTATTCAAAGTGATGGTAATAGTTGCTATTGATGGAACTTGTGAGAATTTTGTAATTATCTGAAAGTTGTATTTTTTACTCCGATATACTTTTAGTCACATTTTTGTCCGATTTTGATGTTTTATTTTACTGATGGTCTTTATAATGTATTAAATAAAAGTTAGAACCAGATTGTTTCAATTACAAATAGTTTTTGTGTAAAGTTAATTTTTACATTAATATTTGATAAAATAAAAAAGTTAAATTTCATAATGTCATAAAATATGTAATTTGTAAGCAATCAAAAATTTGGTTGTGTTTATTGTTTCTTCATGTGGTTAGATTATTATGAGTAAATTTCATTGATAAAGTAATATTTGAAAAAGTTATGTGTGCATCAAAATATCTATTTAACATGGGCTAGATAAGATTACTTTAAAACAGTTTTCGTAATTTACTCAATAATGGTGCAATTACAAAAACAAAAAATGAAGAACAAAAAAATGAACAGTTTCACTATAACTCGTTTTCTAATGTAAATTGATCTATAGATATTAAAATTTTAAAATTCCCTTGCATATTTTATAAATTACCGATAAGTAAAGTATCTGAAAGTTGATAACATTTTCCTACAAAATGTATATTACTGAAATTGAAGCTTTTAAAAGTCTCTTTGAATTATTTTTTAAATCATTTTCTTGCTATAAAAATGACAGAGTTATGACTAAGAGTTTCAGAGGGGGTTTTACGCATTTTTTGAAAAATTTCTGGGTGTCGTTACTAGTAAAAATCTCACATTTGAGCTCTATTGATAATAAGAATCAATTTTCAAGGAACATTTATTTCAAGGATAGACGATAAATTTAAACAAACAAAAAAGAATATTAATTAAAAGAATGAATTAAAGTGAAGCTTTAATGCTTCATTTAAATTAGATGGTTAAAATATTTTCAGAATGTTTAGTTTACCAAATATTTCTTTCAGGATTTCAATTGGGGTGTACCTGACAGAAAGGCTGTGACTGATTACTGTTTCTTCCAAATTAAAAACCTTTTCAGAGTGAGTCTTCTCTTGTCTAAACATTTCCTCCAGTTTGATATTTTAAGAATCTTTACAATTTCGAGGTGAAAAAATTAAATTTCAACAGGGTGAGCTAAAAAGACCTGACGATTTTGTAAACGTGATAAAACATTTGATTTGAAACTTCATCTATAGCCCAGTCATTTAAAGTTTGAAGTTGTAATACAATACTAGTTAGAGAAATGTTAGTAAAGTGATTTTGAACAATGTTAATAAGTTTAAATTTATATGATTAAGAAGAAAAGAAAGAATTCTCTAGTTACATAAAAACTAGTTTAATCATTTGTTTCAAAGTTCATAAAACCTGCCAAAAGTACCAGAAGAGGAGTAGATATCAACGGTTTAAGTTATAAAAGCAAATATAATGGAGAAGTATAAGAGGGGTATCTTTTGTACAACTTTATATGCACATAACAACAAAACTAAAAAAGCTAGAATTGTAATTTTAAAATAGTTGAATTCAGTGAAGTTAGATGTATAAAATTTAATTTTTTTTTAGGAGAAAATAGAATTATTAATACAGTTTTTAGATCTTTTGTAGTTGATAGTAAAAAAATAAATACTAATAAAATTGATAAGAATTTGAGTTAAAAATATGAAATCAACGCAAGGCAGAGATATGGTAGTAGAACAAAGTGAGGATGTTAGGTCTAACAAAAGAGTTCTCAAAAGTCAAATTCAGTGCAATTAATTGCAACAGAGTTAATAAGTAATAAAGATACAACTCGTGTATAAATAAAGAATAAAATAGATACAGTAATATATAAACATAAAAGGATGAAAGTGAGTGAGCCGTTTCACCTTTTCTCAAGGTTAAATTTAATTAATAGCAGGGGGAAATAAATATAGATATGATCCACCACCAACAGGTACACCAACATAAAATGTCCACAACTGTATAATGTCCTTTATTTTGTGAGGTCCATTAGGAATATTGTCCTTATCAGTCAAATGTCCACTACCATAATACTGAAGCTCGATGTTTAATTTCTTTTGATGGAAGAATGTCATTCTTACTACAGACACCAATATTTTTTTCATTCTGAATTTCTCAAATTTATTGGCAGACTAACACGCTAGGTGTTATGGGAAGGATTGTACACTTACCGTTCTCCTTATTCTGATAAAAATTCTCATTCAAGGACTACCTCAAAATTTGGAGGATGTAAGTGATTTCTTTTGCGGTTACGTGTGACCTTTACGTTCGCAAAATCTCTAATCAAGGTACACTTCGCACTACATTACCTTCTGTCATAGCACGGTCAGTATTTGTTTCGCCAGTTGTGACTGAACGGATATGGTACATACTTTCTTGATACTAAAAGCATAGGTTTTCCCATTTTAACCATAAATAAATTTCTGCTATAATATAATACAAGAATTTACAAATACAAAATCACAGTTTTATATAATTATATATATATAATCTTTTGTCAAAATAAACATTTTTGTAAGTGGACGAAATTTTGTGAACCTTATTATAAGATGACAATTTGTGATGGATATTTTCTTGTTGTGTACATTTTCTAGTGGACCTTATCTCTTATAACCAAAAAATAGGCTAAGTTGGTAAGAGTGAGAAGGATTCCAAAGAAGGTTAAAGTTAATATGCCCAACAAGCGTTTTCTATTTTTCATCGGTCCATAGAGCATGTAATTCTTAATCCATCAGAAGAAGTATTATGAACTGGAAAAGATGATGAATCACGATTGCACACCAACTGACAGCAAGCAAAACAGAGTCCGAATCTTACAACAATTCAGAGTCCAAGAAAACAGCCAATATTCATAAAGTCGGGAGAATGCAGGGGGAGGGGGTGTTTGAAGTATAGAGTGTGAGCGACGACACGGTTTAAAAAACCTACTAAGGATGATATATTGTCATTATTTCTATAGCATGTCTATTTATATTTTCCATTATTGCAATTTCAAATTAAGGGGTCACGTACAGCTATTTAAAAAAAAAAAAAAATTTATTTTTTTGATTCAAATGACAAATCTGTATTTTACGATATAATTTTAATAATTTTTACTCACATTATCACATGAATATATTTATTAAACAAATCCTTGCTCATGAGGGATATTAGAGTTCGCCTTTTGCGTTTTTTGACTGATATCGAAAACGATAAATATGAATTTCTTTGGATACCACCGAGTACCCAGTTCCTCTATACTAAGCGGCCGCGATTATATTTTCTTTTGCCAAATTTCGCGTCATCAATCTCTACGACTTCACCCGGCCCCCTTATTTGGAATAATTGTATCGTTTATTATAAAGGAATACCAATCAACAATTGTCTTGGATGATACGCCTAGGTGAGTGTTATTGTTTTATTACAATATTGTGTATTAAAAGTTAGTTTTGCTTGATGAAGGATTCTCACGAAAATATGGAATGAGAAAATGTGTGATTTTATGATACTGTAACTGAATTTTAAAATATTATTTTAAATAGTATGTAGTTATTATAACGAAAACGTTGTGGTAGGCACATCAATACAGTTGTAAATTTTTTAAAAAACGACTGACATTAGCCTAATGAATCCAATAATCACAACTGGATATGATGGATAAAGTAATTCTTAGCTATTACAAAAAAAAAGAAGTTTATTGTGACCACAGAATTAGGAATAAACTAATATTCTTCATTTAAATTTAAATTTATGATTTTTCTTAAAACATTTCAAGTGTTGTACAGATATTATTTCTTCGCATCCAGTGTACCAAAATGATAAAATTAATAAAAAAAGAAAAGGAATGAACATTTTCAAGATAAAATTATTAATTTAGTAAATATTATTGTTGCACTTCAAGAATTAATATTATCCAGTACCAGGAAATAGTAATCTCTCTCAGGTGATCTATTAAAATAAAGTTAAAAGAACTAAATTCAAAAACAACATTAATTCAATTGTTTTATTTAAGTCGCATATAAAACACGCCCTGAGAATAAATTAAACGAGCTATAAATAGTAAAAAAGATGAAATGTTGGCTAATTTTACAAGTGGGAAGGGAGATTTTAGCCAAAACTAAAAGTGGTAATAAATGTAGATGTATTATTAACACAATGAGAGTAAAAATTTAAAAGGGACTGCAACTTTATCATCTTTGTGAAGTGTTGAAGTCGCAGTTCGTGGCTCACGTATTAAATTTGAAAGTTGGAGATAGTTCAAGTTAAAAGTTAAAGTTTGGTGTACGTGGTTACATTTTAAAGTCTTAGAACAAGAAGAAACTTAATATCGAGTCACCGAGAGGATATCTACCTTATCATTCTGTTTGTGTTTGTGGAAGATGGGGACTTGTTGCTTATGTTGCAAACTTACCTCATTAACGATACACCACAAATACTTTGATGTAGCTTATAAAACACTTTGCCATAAATTTTACAAAATTTTATATAGACCTACTATAACATCTCTCCACGCTTCACTGGAAAGGATTTTAGTTATTGACGCATGTAACGAAGACGACTTCTTTTTAGTATATCGAGTTTCGGTCTCGTCACACAAATTTTCGTCTAGGTCTCGTTATACACCAAATTTTGATCTCGGAATAATTCATGATAGTCTTTTCTTGATCTCGATACACAAATCAGAATCACAAAGAAAGTCTTGTTTATGTCTCGTTACTTAGAATATCGTCTTGGACTTGTTATATGAAGTTTTGTTTTGGTCACAATACACATAATCTAGAAGTGGTCTCATTATAAAAATTCTCATCTCTGTGTCAATACAGACGGTCCTGTCTCGGTGTCTTTCCACAAGAGTATGGTCTCCGTGTTGTTACACAAAATCTCCTCTCGTTCTTGTTACAAAGAGTCACTTCTAGATATTATTTTACTGAATAACGCTTAGAAATCATCACATAACTTTCGTATCGGTCTCGTGAAATCCCAACTTGGAATCATTATAGAAAGTCTTTTTTTAAGTCTCGTTACACAAATCTCGTCTTGGTTTCCTAACACAAAGTCCCTTCTCGGAATCATTACAAAACATCTTGTCTTGGTTTCGTTACACAAACTCATCACGGAAAAATTACAGAGAATCTAGTATTTACTTCATTAAACAAAGTCTCCTCTACGTCTTATCACGGTAAAAATTTTGGTAGGTACCCATTGACTAGTCTCGGTTTCGTTACTAAAAAATCCCATTTATACAAAGTCTAGTTTCGGTTTTATTACACAAAGTCTCTGCCTTGCTATATAATTATAGTCTCGGACTCATTACACATAGCATAGTCTTGGTCTCGGTCACGTTACACAAAGTCTAGCCTTGGAATAATTACAGATAATCTCGTCTTTGTTTTGTTACACAAAGGCATCACGTAATCATTACACAAAGTCTAGTCTCGGTCTTGTTATTCAAAGCATAGTCTCGGTCTCGTTACACAAATCTAGATTAGTCTCGGTCACGTTACATAAAATACAGTCTCGATCTAGTTACACAAAGTTTAGTCTTGGTCTCATTACGTAAAGTCTAGTCTCTGTTACACTCACAAAGTAAAGTTTTGGGTTGTTATAGAAATAATAGTCTCGGTTTCATTACAAAATGTTTAGTGTAGGTTTTCGTTACAAAATTTTTAGTCTTGGTTTCGTTACAAAATGTCTAGACTCGGTCTTGTTACGCAAAGTCCAATCTCGGATTCAATACGGTAAGTCAAGTCTTGTGTTTATTACACAAAGTAAAGTCTCGTCTCATTACTGACAAATTTAATCTCGGTCTCGATATACAAAGGAAGTCTCGGTTTCATTACAAAATGTCTAATTACAGTCAAATTATGTAAAATATTGTCTCTCTTTCGATACTCAAACTTTAGGCTTAGTCTTATTAAACATAAAATAGTTTCGTAAAGTTACACAAATTTGGTAACGGTCACATTTACACAACTATAGTCCCACTTATCGTCACATAAAGACTTTGGACTAGGTTTCGTTAATCAAAGTCTATCATCAGTCACGTTACAAAAATATCGCCTAGATCTCGTTACTTAAAAGTTTACTCTCTGTCTCTGTATACAAAGGCTCCCTTGTAATCATTAATACAAAACCGTTTCACAAAAATCAGTTTCTTTTATATTCACAGGTTTACACACTTAATGGGGGACACTTTTGAGACACCTTACATAACCCTTTTTATATTTTTAAAACATTATCTGAAAGCCAAAAAAAAAAATGCTATATTAAAGTGTAGTGATCCAATGGAAATTGTTCATTTCAACGTTTGGATAGGTAAATTAGTAGTTCTTTAGAGAGAAAAAGATGTCAGTCTGAAGAAAAATAAATACGCCGAACGTCTTCGCAAAGCTTTTCTACTTGGTTTGGTTTTGCATCGTTTCCACTTGTCAATAAAATAAATTGTAGAGAAGTAAATCTGATATAAAATGATGTGCCATTTTCAATTTGGATTTGTTTACGATACGCACTCACCGCTCAGGTACGTTTGTCTACTTACACTTTGCTAAATTCAAACAGGATTTTACACAAATCCAATGTCTATGTCCGTTTAGAGAGTGGTATAAATTTAAAGTAAATTAAATTTTACTTCATTTTATTATAGAATTCCAAATTGAAGGTTATTCAAATACAATGATTATCTGTGTGGCTGGTCTAAAAAGACTAAAAAAGTTTTGAGAAAAATAAAGAGCTATTTTTACAGTACTTTTTATTACTGTAAAAAAGCTCTTGATTTCTCTCAAAAAGGAAAAATTAGAGTGTAGAAAAACTAAAGGAAGTTGTTTCAATTTTTTTTTTTTTTTAATTGTGAAGATCCAGCTAGGTTTGTAAAATCCGTAATCATTACAGTGAGTCCCTGAAGGTTACTGCCTCTAAGGGTTGTGCTGAAGCTACCACATGTGTACGAGTATCAAATTATATAAGAAGTATTTTGACAACGTCTTCCAACAGCACGTTGACGACTGTGACGACTGTGACGACTGTGACGACTGGCCGCCATATTTTCTCGATCTTACATCGAATGACTTCTTTTTTTGGAGCGTAGTAAAATTGTGGTTCATTCTAAAAAACCTAGAAAAATAGGTAGGCCTAGATGAAAATAAAGAGTTTATAATGAACTCAAAATCAGTTTATATTCATTTAAGACTTCACTTTTTGTAAGTTAAAGGATTTTGAATAGATTGGATGCATAAAACTAGGACTATATAATATAATACAAATAGAGAGAATATCATTAAAAATTTTAAATTGAAGGTCAAGTTTCTGCCAATTTAAGCAGATTATATAATTTAAAGATTTTAAAATCTTTTGAGTTAGATAATTGAATTTTCTTTAAGCAATTAAGAATCAATCATGGGTTTTTCCACAGACCCAATTATTTATCGTTGTTTGTATTTGTCTATTTAAAATTCATCTAAATATGAATATTGTACTTTCCAATTAAATGCCAATATTCGGTTTTACGTTGATCATAATGCCTTCCGCGATTAATTTTAAATCATTAAATAGTTTACTGCCTGATAATTTCCAGGATAATAATAGTTGGATATCAGTTGCTGTCTGTTGGATATATATCACGTGATTTTGTAATTAATTTTACGTTTATATTACAAAAAAGTCATTTTTAATCAATTAATAATTATTGTAAAAAAATATTTTTGTTCGGTATTTTATGATTTATCATTACACCAATGGTTTAATATTATAATGCAGTAAATTATATTTGAAAAAACTTCCTTTAAAAACTTTCCTTGACAGACGTGAATTATAAGTCAAGGTTTCCGATATTCGTTAAAAGTAAACTAAATAAAACCTTAAATTTTTATTTTTTGTTGTTGTTTCTTACCACATAATTTCATTTGGAAATGTGTTTCGTAAAACGTTTCCTTTATTTTTAAAGGTGAAAAAACCTCTCAGTCATCATCGCCTTCTAAAACAAGTTTTCATGGTACTTACCCAGCCATATCATACAATGTATTACAATCAGATCCTCTAAATGTAACGCCCAAAAGGTAATTTCTCGGCCTTGTAGGAAGTGTTAAATTTTATTGGTAAATTGAGGTGTCTTTTCCAGTAGGCTAAATTTGTTTAAAAAAGTTATTACAGATATTCTATACTTCGTAATTGTGCATATCACTATTTTCTCGACGTTGGTTAGGCCCTAACAATCCTCATAGGTGTATATATTAAACAATTTTCACTCGCTTCGCTTTTGACAGTGTCTCGGCCCTGCCTGGCCTAGAGGTTACATATATGTTAGAGACTCCAATCGTAACGTTCGTATCATTGACTCGGCTCTGCTGGATTTGGTAACAAACGAATATTACATTTTCTTACATAAATACTACATAAATATTACTCTGAGCTTAAAATTACATATTTGACAATAGCTTTACTATTTATCATCGTAGATAGTTAATTGGTACCATTACATACACAATGAATTTAGTATGATTATGATACATGAAGATTTTATCTAATTTAGTATGTTACAAGTTGAATAGCACTTCAGATGTGAACACAAGTTTAAAATGGGAGCGTTTTAGACATTTTCATTTGATTTCTTTGAATTTCAATAGGGTTTTTTATATTACCACACTATACTCATGTATATCATATTTCATGTACCTATATTTATTTTTGAACCCGCTATTGCCCTTACGTGTAGACGATAACTATGACGGACGGATGGTATGTCGAAAATTTCAGGAGACCGTGAAACGTGAGTTTCAATTAAAAAAAAAAAATCGAAAAAATCTGACTTAACCTATACTTAATATAGCCTACTAGGTAACTCAAAAAGGAAGAAAATAATGTAAAAAACCCCAGCCGTCGAATATGGTAATGGTGTCAGACTCAAAAGATCACAAGAGTTGGTCAACAAACTTAATAGGAAAAACGAAAGAGAGTAATCTAACCAAACACCACGTGAATAAATCTGTAATACCAGTTAGGATTGTAATTCACTATAAAGAACGATTTTGCGGGATGGGTGTGTGAATAAGTTTATGCAATTTATTTTAAAAGTGACACAGGAAAACCTATATTTGTATTAAAATACTAATCTAAAGTAGGAGATGGAGATGGTTCTTCTGTTTGTATATTTGTTGTTTATCTTGAAGTTGGGACAATAATCCCATGCATAAATGAACACTGTGTTAAAGCCAAAGGGAATGGGATAAGAAAGTTTCACTCCAAAGGAAATTGTTCATTTCAACGAAATGTTTGGATACGTAAATTAGTAGTTCTTTACAGATAAGATGTCAGTCTAAAGAAAAATAAATACAACGAACTTCTTTGCAATGCTTTTCTATGAGGTTGGCTGGGTTTTGAATCGTTTCCATTTGTCAATAAAATAAATTGTAAAGAAGTATATCTGATATAAAATGATGTGCCAAATTCAATTTGGATTTGTTGACGATACCCACTCACCTCTCAGGTAAGTTCGTATACTTACATTTTGCTGAATTCAATACAGGATTTTATTCTATGTTTATCTCCTTTTAGACAGTGAAATGCTTTCTTTAAATGTATATCCGGTAATATTATATTTAGTTTTAATGATAATCTAAAATGAAATAAACTTTACTTCCACTTAGCGCTACATTTGTTTCAAAAAAAGGAAAAGTTAAAAAAAATAGTTCTTTATTTTTTATTTATTTCTTTTTTTGAGAAATCCCAAGATCTTCGCTTTTTAAGGAGAAGGTTAGGTTACGATAGGTTAGGTTATGTTATGTTTGATGCCCATGAACCCTGAAAGTGTTTTTTTTTTTTAGTTTAGTTGTTTCCTTGTCTGTCTGTATGTCGAAACGGTAATCAAATTTATTATGTGGACATATTTTGACGATATTTCAGGATTATTTCTTTCATTTTAATTAATAATTAAAGAGAAACAAATAACAATATGAAGTTGCTATAAAATGCTTCCTTTTTAAGAAATAGATGGTTTCAGAGTTCTCTAAAAAAATAATTTTTAAAAATAGGGAGGGGGGGGAATATTTTCTCCACTGGCTCTCAGGTGGTTCATCACGACACTTTAATGTTGGACAACAGGTTAGAATGTATTTGTTTATGCAGATCTACACCAGATATATTCAGAAATAATTATTCATTAATTGGTATCGGATAAATTATTCTGTTCATTCTGTATTGCGTAACTAATTATGATTAACGGCAGATATTTTTCCGTTTAAAATGTCGTAAGAATTATTATTTTCTTATAATTACTAAGAAAGTTTTTTATCGTTATTTGATTAAATTCAAAATAGAACTTAAATTCAAAATATGCCTAGTAATGTTATATTGTAATGATGGATTGTTCTTATTATTAATATGATTTAATGGAATATTTGCCATTATTTGTGTATATAAATACTAATACACAACGTTTCGAGATTATAAATAAACTCCATTATCAAGTGATGAACCTAGAACAGCAACATAGTAACTATGTTTACCACAATAAACCGTAAGGTCATTATTCTCTATGCATCGCGGCCATCATACATTTTTTACCTTGGTTTGGGTAGTGTATTTTGTGAATTTTTCTGATTATGATTTCATTTAATTTTAATTTGACTACTCAGGACTACCTTTAGGACTTAGTGTATTTGTTAGGTTACTAGTTTTAATTTCTTTGGTCACGAGACAAGTGTTTCCTTTTTTTTTATAAGGTCTAGTTTATCATTTAATAACAGAGGTTCCTTTATACTCTCGAGGTAGTGTATTAATTTTAATATATAGAAATGATGACAAATGTCCTATTACACCATATTAATAATATGACATGCCGTCTTTTAAAATCAATTTAAAAAATAATCTTCCTTTAGAATCAGGACATAGCTATCCTTTCAGACAGCGAAGCAGCCATCAAAGCTCTGAGCTCTCCAGTGACGAGGTCTAATATGGTATTGTATTGCCTTTGATAACTCATCGAGATAAGCAAAAACAGTAAAGTGACTGTGGTTTTAAAGTTATTTGACAATGATTGATTGTTCATATCATTATAATCGTTTAATCGGACATTTGCCATCATCTGAGTATATAAAAAAAACTGTTTTCATATTCACAAATTATGGTAAACGTCCGATTAAACCATGTTAATAAAACAAAGTAACTCTACTCTGGATGTTAAAACACATAGTATTGGAAGGAAATGAACATGTGGACAAATATGAGAGATTGGGTGGAAGCACCACTATCACAAAACGTTTTTGTAGTTTTCGAGACGCTTACATCAAGGAAGTACTAAGGAAAGAAGAAGAGACCGTAGCCCACTTATGAGAAAGAATACTAGGGGTAAAACAGGCCAAGGAAGTCATGCAGAATTATAACATGAGATGGTCGAGAGTCTAATCAGAGAGACTAGAGAACGCCATAGAAGAATCAGAATAATTGAACAATAGGACCTGCAGATTCCTTCAAGAGAGGGAGAGACCACACACTACCTATTATTAGAATGCGGTCCAGTAATTAACTAAAGAAGTAAAAGTCAGATTAATATAGATGAGATAATTGCCATTGACCCCCTTCCTGTGCGGCACTTCCTAAAGGACATGAGCTTGAATGTGTTTTTTTTTTAAACGGAGTTAACCGTCGTAGAAGAAATAAGAGGCACATTACATCTCTAGATGTCGAAGTGTATTTCACACTGACATCATTACACAATTACAACCTTTTCTGAGAGTGCAACCTAACCACCACTTTCGACACTTCAATCTTGGACACTGTATCTGACCATATCCGAAGGAATTTATGGAGACGTTTTGGTGAATTTATTTAGCTTTCCTGCGACCAGTTTTGCAGGAGTTCATAAGGATCGCTTTCATATTACTATTAAAGATTTTTATATAAGTGCCTTTTATGATTATCGATAAACTCTACATAAACTAAAACGTCAGAAGGATAGTCTATCCTTTTCGAATCTAAATTCCAACATCTTTATCAACTTGAACAAACCGTGTACTCAAGCTGATACTAAGCTAATTTAGCAACAATAGCTTTGGATAGCCACGACAATCTAGCAAAACATTTAAATCTTCATATTTATTAGCCTGATAAAAAGAATAAAGGGCAATGCAAGAATAAGTGTTTTTTCTCAGTTTAAGATAATTTGTAATTTTAATGTGAAAAAAATGCATTGCTTACTCATGTTGTCATTACCTAGCATTGAATTAACTCCTGCTTAAAGTTTGCTTATTTTCTCCACTATTTCGTGATACAATACACTTGTGATTTATATATTCTCCTTCGTTTTATATTGTTTCTTAGCTATTTCTCATAGTATTTGAAGTCACAATAAACAACGTAGTAACGTTTTTCTGTACCTTTGAAATACATAGTTTATATCTTTGCCTCTTCGTGACTTTGTGCGGGGATTCTTTTTTCACTAAGTATTGGCATTTGACAATCCCTTCATCCTGCTCCCACTAATCAATCTACAAAAATGGTTATGGCGAAATTTTTAAATAGAAAACCCCATAGGGATAAATTTGGCAAATTGTTTCAACCTCAGTTTTTACTGAACTTCACGTTAACGGTCTCAGGAAACCGGACAATTGATTTTCAAGATGCCGTTCATTCGTCTTTGTTGGCGTCTTCATTGATATCTTGGTCATTTGTGTGTAATCACGATATCTACCACGAAAATTATATAAGAACATGAAATTTGGTGTAGGGGACTATAGTTTATTCCTATAGAACCCTATTTAAATTTAGAATTTTTAATTTTAAAATGGCGGCAATTATATTTACTGATAGTTTTTAATTCATATATCGTGTGTTATTGAACTAGTGAGACACTAAGTTAAATATAAATGTATAGATTTCAATTCTCCAAGTAATGACATCAGTCTTGCCTCACTACGATGAAAAATAATGAGGTTATAAAAAATGTGATTTCGAACCCAAACCTCCTTAGTAAATGTGATATACGTAAAGGTATGAGATCCGACAGAATCGAGTCATCGGCACGAGCGTAACAAGTAGACGCTCCTATATACTTCTTTGAGACCTATTTGCCGAGGCATTGATCAAAGTGAAGCAAGTACATTTTATTATAACTTTGTGAACGAATTAGACTCTATATTTTATTTATCTATGTGGCATAATCGTTTGTTTTTTTTGTGTTCATTAATTTTTATATTTACAGACAGACGAACCTCTCGAAACTTTTCGTATTACTATTGTATACATATGAGTGCAAATTAACAAAAAAGATCAAATCAATTAATCAAATTAGTATATTATTTATTTGAAATAGTTGTGGCAAATTGACTTCGGACAATACAAATTTACATTTACCACTAAATAATGTTGTTTACTGTTGTTTTGGCTCTTCTTTTATTAAGATTTAAATACTAATTTTAGGACAAATTTATTAGTTAATAGTTTAGTGTTTGAAGGTTTTTTTATTATTATTCCAAGGAGGGCTATGATTACTCTCTTATATGAAGCTTATTTTGCAGTCTCATTCACAAGTTATTCCTTTTCAATACAATCTCAGGTTTTCTTCGGATGACGTTGCCATGTTCTTCTATCTGTCCTTCACTAATCAAAGCGCTTTCATAAAGCGTTTCCTTCTAAATTAAGAAACCCATGTTTGTATATAATGTTAGTAGTTTTAGCAACTCAGATCTAGCTGCACTTTTTACCTATGGTTCCTTACATAGGTTAAAAGTTTATTTCTAGTTTCTTACACAGTCCTAGGTTATATTGGTCCTTTTTATCACTAAAAGCCGTATATTGAGGTGTGTTATAAGTAAATAGTGACAAATTTACAAATAAACTGTACCAGTAACTTACAGATAAAAGTTTGGTTTATGTTTCTGTGTATATCGTATGTGTAAGACAGTTTGTGCATATTTATGCACATTTATTACTTTAAATTACCCTCAGGGGTCACCTGACAATCCCGAGGGAACCTAACTGGAACTACACCTTTTTCATTTAATATTAGTTTAGAACCCTTTCATCTTTCCAATCATATTATTATCACTCTTCACTAACTCTCTTCACTAACTCTTGTTCTTTCCAACCAAGACGCTAATAAAGAATCGAATACTATGCGTATTTTTTTTAATGTTTCTTTCTTTTTTTATAAGGTGATAATGACTAAGTGATTTTTTGTCTTTAAATAACAAGTAATAAATTGACCCAATGCGGTTGCCACGACTAGTTTAAAACAACTGAATGCATTGAATCAAACAAATTTAAACTCTTTAAAGTTACAAAGCAATAGAATAACAAACCTTTTTAACATGAGAAATTGAATATATTTAATATCCATCACCAACTTTTAACAGCATTGGTTTAGTTTTGATCAAAGCTAAAGTTTCTGCTTTGATTGGGTTTTAACTCTTTTAATAAAATATAAACCAACGGATAGTCGTAAATAATATTTTTTTTGTTTTTTTTTTTTTTAATGTGATGTTCAGGGCTGCAGTTACGGTTTTTTTGCGAGGAGAACTAAGATTCCAGTCCAGGTTTTTGTCTCTCAGTATGAAGCCCATTCTGCACCCTCATTCACCAATCATTTTTTCCAATGCAATCTCAGTTATTGGAAAACTGTGAGATAATTCGGATAATGTTCTCCTGTTCTCCTATCTGTCTTTCACTCCCCATAGGGCCTAAGTACACAATCCGTTTCCTGTTCATATATGGGCAGTTAAATTTGAATTCTTAGCTTCACCACATTTTCTACACAGAAGTTCTGGTACAAGAAACAACATACTGTGTAGATGACAACGGAACATCCAGTGACCTGTAAACAATTCAACCACTTTCCGTAGGTGGACTTGTTACCAGGTTTTCTTCGTATTGAGTCTTGAAGGACCCATAAGCATCCTATAGAGTGTACATTATCTTCAGCTTTCTTCTTGTTCGTTCGAGACCCATTGGGAGACACACGTACGTGTTAAAGTATAAGGCACTCCAAACACAGGGTCTAGGTACAGAAAGGGGCGTTCAAGTACTGCTTTAGCGAACCTGAGCCTGTTTTTTCGTTCTCAGTCCATTATGTTCTCCCATATGTCTTCGGAACCTACAATAATTTTCATTGTTGGAAACTGCATTTATTATATCATTAATATTATTATCAATACATCATTTGCAATTTTAGTGGAAATACAGTTATTGTACAGAATAACTAAGTTTAGAGATAAAGGCTTCTATATATAAGAATAATTTAATATAATAATAACAAGGTTTTAGGCCTAGCGGACAAATAAAAAATAGCCGAACACACAAAAAAAAATAATAATAATAAAAAATACACTACAAAAATAACTCGAACCTAAGCGAAAACTAATTGAAGCCACATAAAATAATGACATTGGACAGTCTTATCAGCCAAACTAGTGTATAAATAAATCCATTATGACGTCCGATAATAAAACTGATTTAAATCGAAAATATTTTTTGTTATATTTTATATAAGGCACTTTATCTCTTAGACGTTGACTAGACCACGCACTCAACTTTCGAAATATGGACAAAAAGTTGTTCACTCCAATAAACAATTGATAGATTCTCACTGTAAACTACACTTGTGGCAACTTCAATCACCAAATAAAAGAAAACACAAATTCCCAACAAAAGTCACTTTATTTACGCTATGCAAATACAAGATGCGACGTTTCAATGACTTCATCATCACTAGTGTTTATATGCACACACAACCTTCTGATATTGGACTTTCGTTGTGTCTGATGTAGCATATGGTGGCTTTTATTTAATCACGTTTGTAGTTAGTCTTAGTTTTGACTGCTTGGGCTTAGCTTAAGGTCTGGGTTGCTTTTTTATGTTTTAGTTTCCTACATGACCATAGACTACTAGGCTTTATTGGTGATTCACTTTTATAATGCTTTAGGTTTACCTCTTGATAAAGCGAGATGATATTACGTCGTGTATTAGTTTTTACATACACAAATAATGGCAAATGTTAGATCAAATCATCATGAACAAACTAAAAAACCTGAATTAAGTTAGTTGTTAGTTGATCGAAAGCCAAGTCGTGTTTTTACTCAACCATTTAGCAGTGGGTTTGTTTTTTTACGCAGTTAGTGTACCAATTGTTATCCAATTTATAAATAGTGTTGTACAACTAGGCCGAATCAGTTTAAACAAACAAATTTATCTATTTTAAAATGGTGGCCATTCTAAACGGTAATTGTGAGATTTCACAACATGGACGTGGTTTTCCGATGAGGAATATATCGGGCAAATAATTGTTATAACAAAATAGTGGAATAAAGGCAAAACGAGCGTTGTTTAAAGGCGAAAAACCTCTCGGTCATCATCACATTTTTAACAAGTGAAAACATGAATTACAATGACGACCTCCCTATTCCTCTAATACTCTAATAAAGACAGGGTTTTAAGAGAACAAAAGTTTATCAATAGAGACCTGATATGAATGATGAAAGAGAGGGATCCAATCCAAGACTACTCGGAAAAAATTAGATCCCGTCAGGGTTCTTTGAGACTGTCACAGTTGTACTCACTTTGTTGAGCTCATGAGCAGTGTTATAAAAAAAAAACTACACGAAAAATAAAATTTGAATTGTAACAATTTGTCACCAGGACTGTTTTATATTTTAATAATTTATTAATAATTTCTACGAAGTATCTTATCACTTTCTGGCTGTTATGAATTTCTAAGAAGTACTCACCACTTTCTGATCGTTGTGAATTTCTACAAAGTACTTCACCATTTTCGAGTAGTTATGAATTACTGTTAGTTCTTATACTATCTTAAATAAATAAATAGAAATAGCAGTTTCGCTTCTTCTTCCCGGGAATTTCCTCGAAAACCTGATATTACTTTTATGAAACTTGTATAAAAGCACAAATGTTAATTGGAGATTTATAATAGTCTTACTATATAAACTATAATAAGGATTTTATTTAAAATTGTATGAGAATTTACACACCTTTCGGTGCTAAAAATAAACAATCTGAAGGTTCCATGTATACATTGAGTAGTGAAAAAGACAACGAAAATTTATATCATTGATCCTTTCATGATAGTATGTTCTAAATATAACATCAGATTTGAATATAAATAAGAATAATACATGTTAACGTTGAACGATTATTTTTTCGATCGACAACATTAATACATTAAAGTACAAAAATAATAGAAATTATTATCAAAATACTGTAAAGTTAAGATGGTCCATTATGATAACAAGTGAAGAACTAGTAGCAAACAGTTGACATGCAGGTAAGAAGAAGGAAAAGGAGGCGTCTAGGAACTACACTAAAAACACCAGAGATAATTTTGTTTGATTGGAATACACAAGAGTCTTGAGGACCGGGGAGGCCCAAATTGACATGGAAAAGATCCGTGGAAAGAGTGGCAGGTGAGATACTTGGACTGAAGTGAAGGTGTTGGTTTAGAGTTAACACGGCCTTTGGAGACCGGGGAGGCCTAAAATTGACATTGAGAATATCGTGGAAAAGAGGTAAGTGAGAGAACTGGAGTGAGGTAAATTTGTTGCCGAACAACATACTGAGGTTCCATTGCTATGTGGAGGAGACGCTATGCTCCGTCCTAGACATAAGGAATTAAGTAAGTCGATAGTTTTATATTTAATATTTTTTTATAATAAAGAAGTAAATGCAACGCCTTTTGCGTCAATACCCTCAGGGCAAATTTATAGTGAATTTGGGCATGACAATCTCGCCAGACCTCAAGCTGGTTCTACAACATTTTTAGGGATTAGATCCCTTTCATCTATCCTCTCAGGTGTCTTTTGACCAAAGCTTATTCTCTTGGGACCGTGGCGCTATTAGAATATTCGAGGGATTTTATTTTATTATTTTTCTTCCTCTTTTTTTATAAGACGATGATGTTCTGATGACAGAAAGATATGTTGCCTTTAAAACAACAACTAAATTCATTAATTTTGATTATACATATTTACTTGATCGAATCTTAATCTTTCGTATTATTATAGAAATTACATTTATCTCAGCATATTATATAACGAGCACAGAGAGAACTTGTAAATCAATTCCTTTGTTGTTACCGCATTACAATTGGTTGTGACTATAATTGGATGAAGTTCTCAACGTACCTTGACTTACTCGAAACATGATGAGTAAATCATTGATCTTCAAACAATTGACTTACTTGACTGGGTATAATCCCAACAAAACCACAGGCATTGTTGTGTGTTCCTTTGTGTTGCTAAATTTACCTCGTTACGTTTTGATAACTTTTGTTGATCCAACTTTTAAAAGACATCTTTGCAATATTTAAGTTTTTTTTTTTTAACATACCGGCTGTTTCACCTAAAGTGAACCAATCGCTAATTATTAACCTTTATACCTGACAGCTTGCTTGCCTTAAAAATTTCATTAGAGAGTCCTTTATTAGAAGTAAGCTGTCAGACATATAGTTAAAAAGTTAGCTATTCGTTCACTAGGTGGGGCACCTGATTTAAACAGCAATGTCTCTCTGTATGTTTGTAAGCTTATAACTCAAGAACCGCTATTCCGATTTGCATACAGTTTACTTTTTGTAAGTTAGGTTTTAGTCCATTTGATTAAAATCGATTCTGTATTTCCTAAATAACAATTTTTGTCTGGATGGATAAACTATATTTATTTTCTTAAAACTTTCGGCGACAACATATTTGGTACGTCATTTATAATTCAATGAATAAAATTATATAGATTTATTATTGTTATTCTACAAAATTTAGTTAGACGTGTTTGTTAAATAAAGGAAACGTGCTATGGTTACATTCGTAACAGTGAGAGTAGTACTTCCTCACCTACCATGCTTTCCCCTATGGAAACCAGATTCTTCACCCTCACCCCTCTATCTAGTTATCTGCTCATTATGACTTTGATACTGTTTTCATTCCTTGTTCTTTAACCTTCGCCTTTTTTAAAATAAATATAATAAATACATGGTGTAAAAACAGTCCGGAGGCGGTTAAATGACTTATAAACTTGAAATGTTAAAATCATTAAATGGTAACTTCTGAAATATTTTTGACTTTTTGTTATTATAAGGTAAATTTATCCCTACCCCAAAATGTTGTTTTCGGTGCGCAAATTGAAATTTCAAAATATATAGCGAAGCCCTATCGAGTAATATCTCGTTTTAAATGCCTTTTTTAATAGAAAACAACTACACAATCTAGAGTTCGGTATCTGACACCAATCCAAAATAGCGGCCGATTTAACATTTAAAAAATCCAATTTATTTCTAGATTTACTCAAAAATAAAAGTCAAAATTACTACAGCAAAAACTGTGCAGTTATTTTGTTGAAATTTAAGCAGGGACTTTATAATTTTTTTTTCTTTTTTTTTTTTTTTTTTAAATATTTTTATCTCATTATTTTCCTTAGAGTTGTTTCTGAAGTAAATTGTATTTTTTTAATATTTGGCCGCCAATTTGAGTTATAGTAAGATGGACCTCTAGTTCGCTCAGTATTTTTTTAATAAACAAGACCTTTTAAAACGAGGTATTTCTAGATGAAATTTTACACTAGAGAAATTAAAGTTGCCTCAAAAAAACTTAATTTTAGGATGGGGTTGAATTTATCTTTTAACACTTGCATAACGTAGTTTTTTTTATACCAAAAGTTTCAATTTTTTTAGTTTAAAATTATTAACTATCCCAAGAATTTTTTTCACCTTTTATACAGTATAAGTGATGATTCATCCATGCAGGAAGTAAAGTTCATCCTAGGTTATAAAACATATAGTATTTTTTTTTTTACAAATAAATAATTAGTATACATTTCTCTAAACATTAAATTCAGCAGTAATGAGTATTTCCCAGCTGATACTGTTTATTTTTTGAGTACATACAACCCAGGTAAGTACAAAGCAATCTGAATTTTTAAAGCAGCTCACTAAAATACACAAGTATTACGAGTTTTAACATAAACGAATATAAGTACACGTAAGTTGTGTAAAAACAATATCTCTTTTTGAAATAGTTCAATCAACATGTCCGTAGTCAAGAATTGTAATTAAAGTGTTGTGTAGGCATTCTGATTACAGTAGTAAAATGATTTTAATTGAGTAACTTTAACTGTTATCAAACGTTCTAAGAGTTAATATTTCTACGCGTAACAGGGGGTCGACAGAAGCTGTCAACACAATTAGCTTTGAGTCATGCTGAGAATTTGTTTTTAAAGCGGTGCCATTAAAGTTTACTTAAAGGTTGTGGACAAATAGAAAAGGAATTAATATGAAACACGCCACTCCAGCAAATGAAGAACTGTTCTGAACATGACATTAGATGTAATTCTGATAGAGAAATCTACGTTAGTATCCTCGGCTCTCGGGATAACTAACCATAACCACGGGTGATCTGGTGTGAAACACTTAGGGACCAGAAGAGTTCCTGGTATATATCTGCTCCGGCCTTGGGTGGAATTGCACTATTTTCCAAGATAAAATACTGATTTTGGAAAAAGGCTACCAAGGTAGATAAAATCTGTCCACGCGTTTGGCTGTGTATTACACAGGCGAAAGACGACAAATGACAGACGGACATAATTCCATAAACCAATTTTTTAGAATCAAAAGATCTCAAAACTGATAGAAATACACGTAGCCTATAACAATAAGGAAACCCATAAAGTTCTCGGTGTTGTAGATAATTAGCGAAAAATTATGTTTTTAGTTTTTTTATCGCTAACTCGGTTATCCTTAGACTTGCAGTAAAATATTTCAAACAGGGTTTTTTGTTTATCGTTAAAATGAGAAACGTTTTGTCTCCTATATAGTTTGTAAACCTAATGGTTTTCGAGATAATCAACATGAAAAATTTAAAAAATAGAAGAGATGGCTAGATAGTTAGAAATTATAATATTTTTTTGACATTATCTTCATTAATTATTATATAACAAAAATATCATCAATTCTTAGATATGTATTACTATTCAGGTGATAATATATAGTTCATAATAAAATTCTAAATGTGTGGGGGCATACGTTATTTCATGAAATTTATTAACGATTTTGGTAACTTTGAAAATAGCCTACATTATCAAATATGAAAGGTAAATTTAACTTCCTAATGAAAATTCGATGTTTTTTGGATTTTACACAGAATTGCAAAACTTATATATTGTCAGGTATTTCTCAACAAACCCACTCTAATAGTTAAAAGCGCTTGAACTTTCAAAAGTTTAAAACTTTGGTGTATTTTAAGGAGGCGATTTTTCTTACATCCTTTTGTTTGCATTAAGTTAAATACCTAAAGTCTAGGAAGTGTAAACACTAATGCTGGACTAGAATTAAATTAACTAATTTGTGAAAATTATAGAACCCTGCTTATACAATCAAGATTTGAGCTGGTTTTTATCTGTTCCACAAATTAGTTATTTTAATATTAGTCCTGCATTGGTATTTACCCTTCCTCGAGTAAGCCTATGTATATTTTTAATTTGATACAACAAACTACTAAACAAGTAAGTTTATAAGAAAAAAAATCAGGAACAAATAAGTCTTCAAATATAGAGTAAAATGTGAAAAGATAATATAGAAAAAGGATTTCACTATAAAATTTAAAATTTATCAACCATAAATTTTATTTATCGGTAATTATCAAAGTTTTCAAAAAGAATTTTTAACTTCCATGAAAAAGTAATGAAGGACCCCAATTGAAGTTTTCTTAGGATCAATAGTTTACGACATACTCTGTACACTGATAATTAATATAATATTATATTGACGTCACATGAAGCCTAGATCCACGAGACGCCATTGTAAAATATTGTGATATAATCAAACCAAAACCACAGACGTTGTTTAGCGTTGCTTTGTGTTGGTAAATTCACCTCATACTATTTTGAAAACTTTATATGATCCAACTTAAAAGTTATCTGTGTACTATCACTGTATTTAAATAATGTAAGTTATTGTGCGAACATTTGTGGGTCATTTCATGGATCAAAATAAAGAAAACGGTTCCTATAAAAAAATATCTCAACTTTAAAATCTTAGTTACTCGTCTGCACGTTATTTAAAAATTGTACACACAAAAATATATGTAACTTTAAAAAGATTTATATTTTATTGTGACCTTTAACAAGTGTACAAACTATACACCTTATTTCGTATATATTCAAAAATCGCTATTCTTAAAATTTTAATGTTGAACATTTCGGAAACCATTAACTTTTAAATATATATAAAATATATTGTTCTTAAATTTAATACCTTATTACGAATAAAGAAAGCATTGTTTCAGTTTGTATTTTTATGTCATTTATTTCAAATTGCAGATCTAACTCTAACATTTATTTGTAAGGTGATCATATGGTTAAAAAAAATGACTTTATTGTCGTAAGTATTAAAAAAAAAATAATGTTGAATATTTTGGAAAACATTAACTTTACGAAAATATAAGACACTGAAAAGATTCCTTTTTTAATTACAAACAAAACTGTTTCTTAATGTTATTAATTCTAGTCTATAAAACTGTTTTTAAATGCAGTTTGGCAGAGCAATTATTAAAATAATTTAGTTAAATTATATACAATGTATTGTTATTCAAATAACCAGTTTTTGTGTTATTATGTATATATTTTTTCCAACTCATTTTAATACGGTCAGCTGTTTTTTAAAATATTTAATCACCTTAAAAATAAATGTTACTTCCGCATTTTAAAGTAAATGACATAAAAATGCATACTAATGGTGGAACACGTATTAAATCTAATAACAATAAGAATTTTTTTATTTTTTTATTTTGGGTGTTGTGTAAAATTACCAAGAAATTGTGTTTTTAATTTTTAACAATAACTCTGTTATCATTAAACCTACTGAAATAAAAAATTAAAACCAGGTTTGTTTGTTGGTAAAGGGGGAAACATTTTTGAGTTTTTTCTCATTTTTTTAAAGTTAATGTTTTTCGAAATATTTAAAATTTAAAAAGCCCGCCATTTTGAAAATGTACTAAACAAGGTTAACATTTTTGGTACATTTTTAAATGTAATATAAAAATGTGTACTAAATCTGAAATTAATATCTTATATATTTCTAAACCTATAATACTTATTTTTTAAAAACAAAATGGCCGAGAGATGACAAACAAAGCATTTTAAGACTTATATTTATAGATAACTTTTTCTTTATTTCAAACAAGGAATTTATCCCTTGAAGTTTGGGAATTAAATTAGGCAGTACTCTCTATAATTAGATTATTTTGTAGTTTAGAAAAACATGTATAAAATCAAATAACAATAAGAAAAAAAACTGGTTTTATAAAGTTCAGGGTGTAGTAGACATTTACCAACAAATTATAATTTTGTATTTGTTCGATTCAGTTATCCTTTCACGAACAGAAAAATATAAACAAATTGTTTTGTATGTCATTAAAGTATAAATATTTCTGTATATTTTCTGTATGGTTAAAGGTTGTAGATATTTTCAATATCAACAAATTTAAACTGCTATCATTTTGAAAATATGAGAAATAAATTCTTTGTATATGGAACACTTATTGAACCTACAATAAAAATAGTGTACCAAATCTGAATCAATATCTTGTCCACTACTAAAGTTATTTTTGTTGTGTTAAAAACCAAAATGGCGGATGACGGTAAACCTTTTTTTTCAAACATATGCTTATAGGAATGTTTTTTTTTATTCCGATTCAAGAAATCACGTTTTGAAGTTTGGGGTCATAAATAAGTAACATCCTGTATTCATAAGGAAAATAGTATAATATCTATAAACAAGTAGAGGTGCACAAATACTCATATGTCATACCAATTAATCGAAGATGCATTTCGGTATCCTAATAATTGACAAGACCAGCGTGGTCTTACTAAATAGTAGCATGAATGGTTTCATTGCTTCTCGATCTTATGTTTATAGAAATAGCCTGAGTTTGGTAATCGACCTTATTGTCCGAATGATCTCTTTGTTTCATGGCCTCGAGAAACAGATTAAGTGATTTTCTACCAGTCATCTGTTCCAGGTTTTTGTCGTCTGTACGTAAGAAGAACAGCGCCCACAAACAAATGAAAAAACTTTTGGTTTTGTTAGGTTATATAGTGTGCTTACGTAGAACCCTATTGAAGTAGTGCGTTATTCAACTTATAACACAACTAAATTAGTTACAAATTTACATATTTTATTTTCCATGTGACCAACGACGACAAATAGCAAAGTTATTGTCAAAAACTTAATTTCGAATATTCAAAGAAATTGTGATATTCGTATAGTTACGAAACCCAAGTCACCGAAATGAGCGTAGTGATTAGAGTACTCTTCACATATGTGCAGTTGCATAGCTCGCCAGGGCCAAGACCCTGTATAGGTAATAATAGTTAGTTGTACTTTATCTATAATCATGTACAATGTGGATGTAAGTCTTTTAAGTTGGATCAACAAAAGTTATCGAAATGTAATGACGAACACAAAGGAACGCAACACAATGTTGGGCTTCCACGGAGTTAAATATCATCTTAAGGTGAACTTTATACAATTATCTGTAATACGGCAAAGAGAATGGATTTACAAGTTCTCTTGAAGCACTTTATCCAATACGCTGAGATAAATATTATTTTCACTTTATCGTAATAAGTAAAATTAAAATTCCATCGAAGAAACTAAATTATGATGATGGAAAATAATTAAATTTATTGAAGATTAAAATACAAATATTTAATTGAATACTTGTGAGTGTAGTTCTAAATTACAGCTGGGTTGGTGTTAAATGTAAAGTCATATATGTGTTACGTGATCCTGAAGAGAGACCCAATGGGGCAACAGGGTTTATGTGGTGGTGGAGTCGGTTAGTAAAAAGATGGAATGCAGCAGTTCTACATTCCGAATAATTGGATATACAACAGTATCTAAAACCAGAAAATCCGGAACACAACTGTTTTGACAATTTGGTAAACCGGTACTCCACAATTCTGCAAGCCTGATAATACTCCCAATAGTTCCACAAGTCCGATTACAAGGCACTCAATAGATCTGCAAATCCGATAATTCGGCAGTTGTTCAAGCCCGATTATCAGTTACCCAATAGTTCTACAAATTCGAAAATACGTCACTTAACAGTTCTACAAGTACAATAATACAGCACCCAACAATGTGTCAAGTTCCATAATCAGGCACGTATAAAATTTTCAGATATCCAATAGTTACTACCGACGTTGCCGCCATTTTCAACTAGAAAAAGAGAGTGAACATTTTCGAGCCTAGCCAACATCAAGAAAGTAGTCTATGCAATTGCAAGGTTCAGAAAACCAGTGTAAACTCTTTTCAAATAACTTACCCTACTGGATGAAACCCTTTAATCTATCAGTATAATTTAACATTTCTCCAAAGCCCAAAAAACCAACTTTTGGGCATTACATTTAGATGATCTACGTGTTATAGTTTATACAATGAGACTTGTTAAGTAACAAGATTTTCAACTTGTTTATTTATATTTTTTTCAACCAATAATTAAATCTATTACACAAATTATATTACCGATCTATAGGAAAAATTAAATTAGGAAACAGGCAACCTGAGGGATTCATTATTGCTAGAAGTGTATTTAAAATGTACACTGAAAATCTCTAGAGAAAAGCAAGAGAATCTACAGCGAAGAGAGTATGATGAATAGGGATAAGTGAAACTTCATTGAAATCAAGCCTTATCAGTTCTAATAATGAAAACTGAAAGAATAAACTGTATATAAACTTTACCTCTCATCCTTCCCCAAAATATAATAAAAACGAAACAAAAATAATCGACACCAAAAATATCAATTTAGTAAGTTGTCAATCAAAATGTAAAAATGATCAAAAGACGCTGCCTTTGAAAATAAATATTTAATAACGTTCTAATCTTATTTCCCTTGTGGCTAAAAAATGTCCTTAGCTTTTTGTTGTCGATTGCTTCTTTTAAACACCTTCTAAATAAATGTGAGATATAAGATTTTAAATAATTGAATTAAGTTAAACAAAATGGAACACGTATGATATCTAAAAACAATTAAAAATAATTGGTATCATACTGTTCTAGTTGTTTTAGACAACTACTAACAAATTATGTTTTAAATTTTTCATTAATAACAAACTCTATTATCGTTTAACCTACAGAAAAAAAATAAAAAACTGTTTTATTTGTAGTAAACAGGGGAAACTTTTTTGTGTCTTTTATATCTTTTTAAAATTAATGGTTTTTGAAATATTTGTATTTAATATTTTAAAAAGCCGCCATTTTGAAAGTATACTAAATAAGGTTAAAATTTTTCGTACACTTCTTAAACGTAACATTAAAAAAAAATGCGTACTAAACCTGAACATAATATTTATATATTTCCAAACTTATAATGTTTCTTTACAAAAAATAAAACAATGGATAGACGGAAAACAAAAAGCGTTGTACGACATATACATATAGGAATCTTTTTCTTTATTTCAACACAAGGAATCATCCCTTGTAGTTTGGGAATTAAATTAGGCAATACTCTCAATAGTTAGTTTATTTTGTGGTTTAGGATGAAACACGTATTAAATCCAATAACAAGAAAAAAATTAAAAAAACTGGTTTTATAAAGTTATGGGTGTAGTAGACAATTACAGAGAAATTAGGTTTTCAATATTTGTTCAATAACTATGTTATAATTTTAACTTTATGAAAAAAAAAATTTTTTAACGTTTTGTTTGTCGTAAAAAGAGGCCACTTATTTTTGTCTTTTATATTTTTTGTAAAGATAATGGTTTTTGAATTGTTCAACATTAAAAACGTTTACAATTTATAACGTTAAAGTCACTCTTATTAAAACATGTGATCACCTTACAAATAAATATTAGATGTACAATTTTAAATAGATGATATAAAAATACAAACTGAAACAATGGTTTTTTTTATTCATTTAAAGTGAGACATATTCAATCTAGTAACAATACGGTATAACCGGTATAATAAATTTCTGGGTTTGTTAATAAAATTTGTAACATTTTTGTGTTATGTTTTTATTAAGTTACTACTTTAAAAAAATGTTAACAATAAAAATGTTAAAAGGCCGCCATTCTAAAAATATACAAAATAAGGCTTTTATATTTCGTACACTTGTTAAACGTAACATAAAAAATACGTGTACTAAATATAAACTCATTTTCAAATATGATTCCAAAGAAACAAAATGGCTGATAGATGGGAAACTAAGTGTTTTACGACATATATTTACAAGAAACTTTTTTCTTCCTTTATATCAAGAAATCAGCCCTTGAAGTTTGGGAACATAAAGACAACACCCTGTATAATTAGTTTATTTTCTGGTTACTTCTCGACACAATCGCTATAAGTCTCATCTACATATCATGGAAGACTAATTATCGTCAGTAAATTTTAAAAAGAATAAAAGCTCCATCAATGATTAGGTTTTTAACTATTCCTGTGTTAGTTTATTTGTAATCTGTGTGCCATAACTTTCAGTTTCATTTGTACAAATGCGTCCAAGTAAATTGATTTTGCCGAACATTGTTCTACCCCTTTGTTTTTCTTGTAAATCCATCAGAAGGGAGTTTAGGACTTGTGTAAGAGGGGAGTTATTGATTTCATCGTGGCAGTCGTAAAACATTACAATGTACAGTAGGTTAGTGCCACTTACCTTTATTCATAGTAACTACATACCGTAGTAAAATGACTTCTTACTGTTAGTACAATATGAAAGGAATAACAAATTGGCCTCTAACATAACACTATATACAAATAAATATAAATTAAGTTAAAAATTTAGTGGGTGGGGTGCTTAAAGACCAAAACTTAAAATTTGACTCGGACGATTATTCTGGGTGGTTCAATTTTTTCCATTTTATTTAAGCTCCCGAACAAAACTTACATATCGTAAATTCGACAAAAACTCCACTTCAGGAATTATTTATTGCTAAATAACTTGATGAATGTCATCATGGTACTCACCCAGCCCCATCATACAATACAGACCCTCTACTAATTGAATGCCCTAAAGTTGGTTTCTTGGACATAGTATAAAATGTAATACTACGACGACAACGTCAAGGCTGACTTTTTCGGTTTCCTGAGCTCATGAAATGTTCAGATCAGACAATAAATCGAAGAATTTTATTTTCGATTACCAAACTTATACTATACTTCGTATACTGTTTAGGTAAAACACAAATTAAATCGTCAATAAAAATCTGAAAATTGGCGTCAGTAAATTTAATTAAATTTCTAAAATTATAAAGATTTATATCCCAAACACAAGTGTCGTACTGCAAGAAAATTAAAAGATTTAGAAAACTGTGATTTTTGCACAATGTGCCGTCACAATAAGCTTACAACCATCAAGAGCCGAAAGTTCAGACTCCTGCAATAAGTCGACATAACCCATAGGGAATAATATCCGAATCTGGTTATCGTCAACACTGTTAAAGTTTAGATCGTCAATTATACTTATTTCGTATTTTGTTCGTATCATTTTTCATCTACAATTGTATATGTATATCCTATTATTAATGCCTTCATCGAAACTGTCTCTACCGTCGCATATTTCACAGAATTGAATTGATCTAAATTCGCCATTTCTCAGATGTGATCTAGTAAACAAATCACAACTAAATGTGCACTGCAATATAGTGGACAAATTATATACCCTGCGCTTCCACCACTTGACTTCCGGTGACTCACAAGTGTCCTTAAGAGTTAGTCATAAAATAACTCGGTAATTTTTGAAAAAAAAAAGTAATAAATTGTGTGTGAAATAAAATTACAAACAATATTCCTTTTTCTCGTCAAACACCTTTTTTTTACGCGTGAGGGGTACTTTAAGTAAAACACAAAATTCAACCCAGCAGTTCAATAAATCTCCAAATGTTGGCAATGTTCTGGGTTATGTTGGTTGTAAATTAAAAAATAGCCAAAATTTATGTCAAAAAGGTTTGAGTCTGTTTTCCATTATGTAAAGAATACATGTTCAGTGGCACTTATCTTTTCTCCACCAGACCACAATTCCTTAGATGGAGTGAACAAACGGTGTAGGTTAGTAAATGACCACATGATAACAAAGTGACTTCTATTTCCGATTGGTAGCTACTTTCACATACCTTACACTCACATGTAGTGGTAGTTGTTGTGTAAGTGGTGGCGATGGTGCTATTTGTTGTAAGAGTTTTACGAAGCTGATTTAATGCCATTATATATCTACATCTACCCGAAGACCAGTTGTAATGTTCGACAATAGGGTTTTCATCTGGTTCCTAATCGACAAGATCCAATCCACAGGCAAAACAATATGTACTGTCCTCAACGCCAGTATAAAAAAACGCTGCTTCAGTCAACTTACTCGTTGACACGGTATATAGGTCTGCAACTGTGACGTCTAAGTTACTCAATTGAAAATTATGTACATTTAATAAATTTATACAATCGGCTCACATCTTCTCTCACGGCTCTCTCGTTTGTGGCTGAAACAAAATAGACATGTCCTCAGTGTTTTCACGAGGTTGGAACCGACACGTGGTACGGTGAATCCGTTCGTCGTGCCCACATTACAAACCGGAGCAAGCAGAAGGCTTGGCCCTTGTGGAAATCCATCGCTATTTCCTGTGACCACCACTCAAATACGAAATTGTGATAAGCAAATTCTTTATAATTTTCATATTTTTATGGTGTTTCTACGCTTTAACTCCTTGCCAAAAATGTGCCACATCCGATATTTATCGAGTCTTTCGACCGCGGCAGTGACGCTCACACAGGTTTATGGGAGAACTACCGAAACCAGCTAGGGTATGTGTCCGTGTGAGTATGCGCGAGCGAGTGTATGATTGTGTGAGTGAATGTGCCCTTGTGCGTGTATTTGAGCGTGTATGTGAGAATGTGTGCTTGTTCGTGTGAGTAAGTTATAAGGTATTACTGTTAAGAACCTTACAGAGAACGGTTTTTGTACGTAGTATTACGACAAGAAGTAATGATCAGAAGATTGATAATGTCTTTTGTAGTGGCACTAGTAGAAGTCGTAAGAATAATAGTATCAAGTGGTATTAGCGGTGGTAGTTGGAATGGTTATGTCTGTGGTAGTAGCAGTGGCTGCAACAATTAAAGTAACAACAGAATTACAGTGGCAATAACAGATGCCAGTGGTTGAGGCAATGATAATATCAATCTTTATGTTAGTAGCAGTGGTAGTTACTGTAACAAAAAGAGTAGCAATAGAGTTAAAGTGAAAGTGGTAATATCTGTGGTATTCTCTGAAGCAATAAGCGTGGCAATTTTAGTGACAATGGCAGTACCAGATGACAATGGTAGTGGCTATAGCTTTAAGAGTAGCAATAGTATTGGAGAATAAGTGGCAGACTAGATGACAAAGGCAGTGGTATTAGCAGTAGAAGTGGTTGTAACTATAAGTTTAGCAATGTTATTATCGTAGCAATAACAAATGGGAATGTTAGTATAATAACATGCAAGTAAAGATTTAAAAAATAATTATAGCTGCCAATATATGCTACATTGGTACTTAGAGAGATACGAAAAGTAGATGCCTCTCTAAACAAAACACTGCGATTACACATAACAATAATTAGACCGGTGTTGATATTTGGGTCAGAATGTTGGGTGCTGACTAACACCGATAAGATTTCCTTGCTAATTTGCAAAGCGGTGCGCCAGGATCAAAACTGGAAACAGTGATGATGAACCAAGTGGCTTTTACAAAGAGAAGGAACTCATTCATTAAAAGTTTCCGGCATTGATGGGCTGATCATGTGATAAGAATCCTAGACACTGACTTAGACCGAAGAGATAAAAAAAGGAAAGATCTATGTAGCTTTTATAAATCATATATATATATATATATATATATATATATATATATATATTGATGAAATATAAAGGTTAATGATGATAATGGCAAAACACAAGACAAAATTTGGAAAAGGTATCTAAAATTAACATGACAGTCTACATTAAAATATTGGTTTCAACCAAGCAGTATTTACTAATTAAATTTCAAAAATATATTAATATTAAAATACAAGATAAATTATTTATTAAAAGATTCTAAAAATAATTTTAATGTTTTCTTCTAATATTCCATAAATATATATATACAAGTTAAAAAAATATTGATATAAAAATGATAAACTATTACAAAAATGGATATAGTATTTGTAAAAAAAAAAAAAATTATCACAAAATATTGACATTTGGTTACCATTGAAATTGTGCGCGGATTTATGAGAGAGTTTGCGCAATATTTGTCTTTTGTTTGTACAATGTTTGTGCTATGTTTGTACAATTATTGTGTAATGTTTGTGCTATATATTGTACTTTTAGTGCTACGTTTGTGCAATATTCTTGAACCGTTTATTTTAATTCGACTTGTAATGTTTAACATTATGTTAAAAACTCAATTTATTGGGTCGTATGCAAAGTTTATTTATCATTTCCATTCGATTACTAGTTGTAGTTTGTTAATCTCCCTTTTCTATTTCCATCATTTTCTTACTTAACTACTTTATGGAATAACAATTTGTATGTTTCAAGAAGCAGAGATTTCCTGGTTTATAAATAATTGCAATGTTGAATTATAATTAATGCAGAAACTGTTTTCCTAAACTTGTGTTTCTCGAGTTTACCCAACAATTAGCGCATGATAAATGCGGTTTCAAACGCCACTGTAACTTACATTCATCGTGATTAGGCTTAAGATATACCATTCTGTAGAGAGACATTTCTCTAAACTCTAGATTATAATCTCCTTTAAAGCTTTTCCGTTTTATTCATTAATTTAGCCTAATTAGATTTGATATTCGAAATATTGTAACAATTGAGAACGTCACAATTATCCAATTTTTAGAAATTTAGAGATCCCTTACAAACCCGAAGTTCTGTTCACGGGACATCAATAATTCGTGTAAAAAACGCAGATATCCTGTTGAAGATGAAAGATTCGTGCATAAAGTTGTGATGTTATATTTACCGAAAGTCCACAATTCATGCTTAAAGGACCGACGTCCTGTTTACCAGATTGTCAATAATTATTCCATAAAGTGCTGACGTTCTGTTTACTTGACGTCAATAATTCGTGCATAAAGTACCAACGTCCTGTTTACCGATATCAATAATTCGTGCATAAAAAATGTCAACGTCCTGTTTACCGGACGTCAATTATTCGTGCATAAAGTGCTGACGTCGTGTTTACCGAACGTCAATCATTCATATTAAAGTCGATGTCCTGTTTACTGGACGTCAATTATTCGTGCATAAAGTGCTGACGTCGTGTTTACCGAACGTCAATCATTCATATTAAAGTCGGTGTCCTGTTTACTGGACGTCAATTATTCGTGCATAAAGTGCTGACGTCGTGTTTACCGAACGTCAATCATTCATATTAAAGTCGATGTCCTGTTTACTGGACGTCAATTATTCGTGCATAAAGTGCTGACGTCGTGTTTACCGAACGTCAATCATTCATATTAAAGTCGATGTCCTGTTTACTGGACGTCAATTATTCGTGCATAAAGTGCTGACGTCGTGTTTACCGAACGTCAATCATTCATATTAAAGTCGATGTCCTGTTTACTGGACGTCAATTATTCGTGCATAAAGTGCTGACGTCGTGTTTACCGAACGTCAATCATTCATATTAAAGTCGATGTCCTGTTTACTGGACGTCAATTATTCGTGCATAAAGTGCTGACGTCGTGTTTACCGAACGTCAATCATTCATATTAAAGTCGGTGTCCTATTTACCGGAAGTCAATTATTCGTGCATAAAGTGCTGACGTCGTGTTTACCGAACGTCAATCATTCATATTAAAGTCGGTGTCCTGTTTACCGGACGTCAATTATTCGTACATAAAGTGCCTACATAATGTTTATATTACTTAGGTATTTTGTGCATAAAGTGTTAATGTCCTGTTTTTCGGAACGTTATTTAGTGTAAATTATTATTGAAAAGAGTTCAGTGTCAATTATTCAGGATCTGGAGAAGGATGTTTGTAAATGAAAACATTGACATTTTCTTTTCCAAAAAATGTTTTGTAACTAAGTGATAAAATCTTGAGTAAAATAAACTAAATCAAAAGTGTGATTAATACAATCCCGAAAGTGTTTTGTCACACGTGGGTTGATAATTCGAATTCCACATAGTGAATGAAAGCTATTTTAATTGATTTATACATTGAATATCGGCAATAATGGTTGTGGATGCAATGACATTTACCAAATACAGAGAGTCTAATTGCAGTAGAATAAGCCAGACGTAAAAATCGAAATTTGACAGTATCTGTCCGACTTCCAAATATAGAGACGATTCAAAAAGTAATTCTGATATATTTTTTTTTCCCCTTATTTTCTTTTTCATTTGAGATTAATTCACCCATACCCTAAAATGGGGCTTCTGGAAGGCAACTCAAAATGTTTCAATGTAAACTCCAACATTTTATATCTATTCCTCGTTATGAAAACAAACAAATAAATAACTAGTTGTAATAATAATAATTTTTTATTCCTTAAAAATATAGTTTCATATTGAGATTCCAAGATCACTTTAATGCAAACAAATAATAAATATATTGAAAAATCTACTAATTCCATTTAATTACAAATTTCAGAATAATTCTATTCTAAACAAATTTTGAAAAATTTCAATTTTCTTTGCTTTTATTTAAAAAAATATATATTCTTATACATTAGTTTACATTTCATCTTATGGCTTGGCACGAGTGATCACAAATTTCATCCTGGAAATTGACCTCTCTGAGACTCTAAGATAACGCAAGCTCTTCTATTATATTTTTGTGTAAGTCTCAATAGTTGGTGGCCGTCCTTACTTGGAGCTGTTTTACTTGGTAATGGCAATAGTTCCTTCACTTAAAAATAGCTTTACAAACTAACCGGGAAGAAGAAGCCTTACTGCAGTCTAAATTTTCCTTTTAAATCATTGCTTCATTAAAAAAAGGAAGACTAAAGTAAAGACTTGAATAGCGTCAGGGTCGGAAGAGAAAAAAGAATAGTTCTAGAGAGACCTAATAAGAAAGATGAAACAGTGGTATGTAACCCAAATCAACGTGGAGATAGGTGTAACTCCAGCTAGATCCTAGAGATTCCCAAGCGCGTATTCCCTAAAGTGAGCCCCTGTGGGTAATATAAATTCCCCGAGATGTGATGGTTGATCGATTTTTATAGTGAGCCAAACGTGAAACTTCAGTGGCGATGCTTTCGTAAAGCTGTTCCATAGCTCTTGATAATTCCCATAACTTTGGACGAAACACCGGTGTCAGTATGGACTTCTATCAAACCTTGTACATGTTTCTACCATTATTCCCTTTTACATTTCTTCTTTTTTTGCCCTTGTTGTTTAAAGGCAATAAACCTTTCCCCTTATAAAAAAAGAGTTCAAAATAACATATAATAAAGATCCCTAGCTCTAGAATACTATAACACCGTCGGTGTCAGAAAAGAATAAGAGTTGGTAAATAGAGACCGGATAGGAAAGATGAACGTAAGGGATCTAACCCACATAAAAATATGCAAATCCAACTAGGTACCCTCGAGAATCCTAAGCACATACTTACTAAAGTGAATCTCTTAGGGTGTTTCTTCTTCTTATCGCTGTTCGTGATGTTTTTTTGTGACTTATCTAGTGATTTCACGTTTCATTTAGGAAGAATTGTCGTTGTGCAGAAAAGTTATGTTTCAAATTCTGCACTGACAAACTTCCTCTATAAAGTAGATATATTTGCAATACTTTATATGAACCTTTTGGAACTAAAATAATGGTATTACTTATGTAGTAGCGTTTTTATATGTTTTATATCTCCATATTTAAACATAACTGCAAAATGTCCGTCGTTTCAAGTTAAACTACTGCCAAACCAACATTTTGCATAAAATTGAAGAGATTTATGTTCCACTAACCTTTAACATGACATGTTGTATATACAGGATGATGTCATAAAACCACTCAGCACGAGTTCTAGAGGCGGTGAAAAAAGTACATGTAAATAAAAGTGCAAATATTCTTTGTTTCTCGTCTATCCGCCATTTTGTTGCACGGGGAAAATAACATTTGGAAATATATGAAATATTGAGTTGGTATTAAATATTTTTCGAGGATTTTTTTTTTCTTTGGTTTTACAAATATACCAACAACCAAAACTGCACTTTGTCTATTATCAAAATAGGTGATGTTTTAAATAATTTACAATAAATAACTCGAAAACTGTTTCCTTTAATAAAATGTACAACAGACCAAATATGTACTCTAAATTGACAAACAAAAAAAGTTTTTAAATTCTTTTCTTTAAATCAAACGATAACCAAGTTAAAACAAAACAAAATATTTTCTTGGTAAAAGTGAAATTATTTTCTTTAATATTAAGGTTTGTTTGGTTTGAGGTTTTAATAATTCTAAAGTTCCACTCGAATACGTCATAAATTTGCTAATTTATTCATTAATATTAATAAAAAGATTTAGAGATAATATTTTCAGAACTTGAAAATGTTTTGTTTCAAGCTGATCTTGAGTGTTTTGAAAGTCGGTTAGGCTTTTACTTACAGAAAAAAATAAACACACTCTTTGGTTCATAGTTTAAAAAAATTTTGTAAATTCTTTTAAAGTTAAAAGTGTTCGAAATATTCAATTAATTTTAAATATTTTTAAACTCCCGCCATTTTGCAAATAAACGAAATAAATGTTTGGCAAATATTTGTGAACCGTAGGCCTAACAAAACAAAAAATTAAAAAATAAATAAAAATTCGAACGCAATATCTTACTTTTTTACTAAGTTATGATATTGACGGGCGTTTCCAGATCTATATGACCTTTTTTAAAAAAATTTTAACAGTTGAACACGTCCTGAAAATATTTCCGTTTCTAAGTAAAATACCCTGTTCTTATGGATATTGAATCAGAGATGGCAGTTTGATCTGCAGAGTTTCAAGCGCTCGGTGAGAGTGAAGTGTCATACGCCAACACTTGGGGAAACAACAATCTCTGCACAAAGTCATGAAAAGGTAAAGATATAAACTATCCATTTGACAAGATAATGCTACGTTGTTCATAGAGACTTCCCGTTCAACGAGAGATAGCTAAGAAATAATCTAAAACGAAGGAAAATATATAAATCACTAAGTTTGTTGTATCACGCAATAGTGGGGAAAATAACGAATTTTAAGCAGGAGGAGTTTATGCAAAGTCAGGTAATGGCAACGAGAGTAGGCGATGCATTTCTCATTAGAATTACAAATTATTTTAAACTGGGAAAAAAGATTAACTATTATATTGCACCTCATTGCTTTATATCAGGCTAATTAATATGAGGATTTATCAGTTGTGAAAATGAACAGCTGTGTCTGAAAGACAAAGTACAAAACCAAACCTTAGAGGTAACAAGCTCTGTAGCAGTGTTATTACACGACGGTGTTGTAAGTAAGATACGAAAATCACTTTGCCGATATGTAGACAGACGTAGGTGTCGGAAATTTCAAAGATGTGTATTTAAGAGGAAAGTGAAGATAAGTATTTTTTTCGAGATATTCTATATTAACAGACGCCATTTTAAAAATGTACAAAATAAAATTATGGCGTTTGTTACAATTTTAAAACGATACATAAATAACCTGTTTAACAAATCTGGATTAAACCAAGATATAATTTTTTTTTTAAACATACTATCAGGTGTTATCGGACATGTTTATGGGCAATTTTGTCTTTTTGCAGCTATGGCCAATTCCCATTGTTTGGCTATTTCTAATGGTAGGAACTTTGTCGTTATAATGATGGCTGTAGATGAATTCCTATCACAACTCTAAAATTTGTACTTGAACGATTGTAGGAAATAATGTTCTCGAGTTGTATACAAGAAGTTTCGGGTTCGATCTTTCCGAGCTATTTTATCATGACCTTGCATTGTGAGAAAAGGAGAAGAGCAAATACTGATTACGGGAAATATAATCACAGCGATGGAAATTCGACGTGATGATCTCACATCACATGATCCAAAATAGTTTAGTAAATATGTATTTAAAATTTGCAATTTATTAGTCTGTGAAAAATAGTAAAGATTAAAATCACCCCCCCCCTTTCAGAATAAAATTTGTATGTTACTTTCATAAAAATTCTCATTTTGGTATTAATAACCATATTTTAATCTTGTTTATTATAAAAACTTTCTTACTTTAAACCTTCAAGTGTGAATTGTTTGATACTGACATTTACATAAGAATTTTCAACTGATACGAGATTTAATAAAATAATATAACACTATTTTATTTCCCTTAAATAACTTCGAAACATATTTATTCGCCCCCCCCCCCCCCAATCACAAACATTATTAATATTTTATATTACATAAATTACTTTTTAAGATATTTATTCCATTCACCACCCACTAACATTATTACTATTTTATTTCCCATAATTACTTCGTACCATATTTATTCAATGAATAAACAATACTACTGTTTTATTTCCCATAAATTACTTAATAACATATTATTTGACTTCCCACTCACTAACATTGTAACTATTTTATTTCCCATAAATTACTTCGTCACATTTTATTCGACCGCCCCCCCCCCCAACTCAAAAACATTAATATTTTTTGTTTCAAACAAGTACGTCATTACATATTTATTTATTTTCCACATAAATAATATTATTACTGTTTTAATTTTCATAATTACTTGGTAACATTTAAAAACAATTTCCCACTCATAATCCATGTTACTTTTTTATTTCCCATAAATTACTTTGTAACACATTTATTCCATTTCCGACTTACAAATATTTTTATTATTTTATTTCCCATAAATTACTTGTAATATATTTATCCGATTCCCTAATCACTACTATTTTATTTCTCATAAATTACTTCTTAATATATTTCTTCAATTCCTACTCTCAATTATTATTACTATTTTATTTTTCATAAATTAATTCCTAACAGATTCGATTTCCTACTTACAAACATTACTTTTATTTAATGTCCCATAAATTACGTAGCATATTAATTTGATTTTCCACTCAGAATTAGTATTACTAATTTCCCCCATAAATTACACTTTAACATGTTTTTTTGATCCCAACTCACTCAAAAATTACATGTTATTTACAATTGATTATTTCGTGACATATTTATTCGTCCTCTCCCCATTTACAAACAAAATTACTATATTATTTATAATACATTACTTAGTGACATATTTATTCTCCCCCCCCTACTACTTAAAAAAAAGAAGTTATTTACAATAGATAACTTCAAGACATTTTTATTCGACCCCCCTCTCACTTACAAACAACATTAGTATGTTATTTACAAATAGATTACTTCGTGACATATTTATTCAATTTCCTACTCACAAACAATAAAACTATTTTATTCCCCATAAATAACATTGAATCATATATTTTGGATTCTCTACTCAGATAAAAAACTAAGCTTAAATATTTTACAAGCAAAGTTTTTTATCAAGTAATTTCTAAACATAAGGGATGTAGAGTACAGGAAGGTGTGAGGTAAATGTTTCACGATAAAACCTACATAATCTAATGTACTTTAAGTCATTAAAACTTTTCTCTCAAGAACACCTCAGCCACGACTTGACGACAATACAAGATGCTCGAAATTTGCAAACACCTTTTCCAGTCACAATTTTATTATGTTTGACATCTTCTTGCTCAAGTGGTGTATTATAAGGATCTTCAAACTTCAACCCATAACAGTTCAAATGTTCTGTATTGTGATTTTGTTTTAATAACACGATATTACGTGCAACATTTCTACTTACCCAATTTACAAAGTATACTGGTAGATAATTTTGGTAATTCTCAAAAACATCGACTATGTTTTTTGACTGATCTTCGTGTATCACGATCTCATAAAACTGAAAATGTGATTGTTGATATACCGTCCGTCCGTCGTATTTATTTGTCGACATTTAGAAAACCTGTGTAAGAACTGTTTTGTACATACTTACTATACTGGATAATACCACTTGAGCTAATTCAATTAAATATTTCCTACAAGGGTCAAAATATTAACTTTTAGGCATTACAAATGAACGCTTTCAGCTATTGTCTGGCCTTTACTAACAAACGACGATCGATCACGTAAAGTGGAAGGCAAAATTTCCTGGCTTGTTCACGTAACTAGTTCCTTATTTCGGTAAAATCGCCATTTTCTGGAGCGACACTCATCACACACTGCGGCTTATAGGGCGTACGCCAGCTTCCAGATTTCCAGATGTTGCTGACTACGAGACATAGGGACAAGGTATCCAACCCACAACTCACTAATTACATTAAAAATAACTGAAGCGTGATTTTGTAAGAATTTTAATTATTTCGGAGGTCTAATAAACATTTAATTGTTTATACGTGCAATTAAAAAGAGAATTATCTATGAAACAAAGACTTAACATCAAATATGCAAACTGTGTAATAAAAATATTGAGTAACATAAATTGTTCCTTACATTGTCTGAAGCGATGTCCACTTGTCTTCCTGGTAATTCGGATTCCTCAGTTCACTGGGTCTCACTTGCAATGTTACAGTTTAATGTTACTCTTAAATACACAGATCACTTAACACATTTAAAGTTATGATTTGGCATAGCCTTATGGTAGAAATATACCGCGATATCGTGTTAGCGTTAAAGGCATTGTGAGAACCACGTGATCATTCTCAGAGTTGAAAGTTCATACGAAGTATGCCGATTTAAACGTCGTTCGATACGAACGAATTACTGTGGCGATTATAAATACATATAGCGAATTAAGTGTAGCCTCTAAGAAACCAAAAAAAAAAAGCATTGATCGCCATTTATCTAAAAATGTCGATTGAATATGAACTTCGTCAGAACTTTTTATATTTATAGAAATACTCAAAAATCGAAACAATTGTAATGTAAACAATTTATGAACGGATGGCCGTTCGGCAAGGGACCCAATGGGAGAAGGTGGTAAAACAGGTTGAAGCGAGATGGGGTAAGACGCTGAAGCAGTTACTCCGTCTTGCCGAAAGATAGAGAAATATTAATCAAGTCGATCCAGGTAGTCCTTTAATGCAGCGGTAGTGGTATCACTAGGGTTGAAGAAGAAGTAATGCAAATTGTGACTTTGGGTTAAAAAAATAATAAATAATAATAATAATATAAAAGCAAAAATTGTTTTAAAATTTCTATGAAGTATTTTTTTAAATTAAACATGAGAATATTAAAATATAGGTCGTTAAAAAAAATCATCATTTTTCCGTTAAAAAATGCACTTTTTCTAATTTTTGATAAATAATTCCCCACCCCTTCTTTCGCCAAATGAACTACCCATGCTACTCATGATGCTCGCAGCTATCTTCAGATTCCTAAAAATAACACCAATTAACGTTAAATCCCCCCCCATCAAATGACATATTGTAAAAGAGAATGGAATTAAGCAAAGCTAAACACTTTCAATTAATAAATACGTTTGATTGTTCTTAGCGTAAACAGAAACTTGGTTTTTAGAACAGCACACACAGAGTATTTCTAATTACTTTAAGTGATTCTAAGTATTCTTAACTCCTCAGAGGTTGAAGTATAGTGAGTGCGAGCGTGGCTTTCCCGAGGTACCTAGCTGGGTCTACACTATATTTTAAATGAAATCTTGTGTTAAGTCCCTCTTTTTCGTCTTTCGTATTATGTCTCTCTTGACCAACTTTTCTCTGACCGAACCTGAATAATTTCCAGACTTGTTGTCCGTCCGTCCTTATTGACTTTCTTTCGTCTCGTTGCTGTCCGTTCGTCGTCGTTGCCATCTTTACGTAAGAATAAAGACCACAAATGTAAAAATATTAATATAAAATTCCTTATAGGTGACTATAGTGCGCTTATATAGAACCTCGTGAAGGATACATTTCATCTTTATATTTCACTAAAATTCGATAAAAATCATCAGAGCTGGTTTTGAGTCAAATTGTGTGTTTTTCATATATCAACACCAATGTTTTATGTGATAAAAATAAATGGAAAAAAATAATAATAATCAGAAAAAACAGAAAAATTCACATATATACATTTTTGGGACATCCTATATCTGGTACTTAATATTCACTCTATAGATAGATGAGGTTCCGTTTGTTTCACATCTCTATCTATGTTAGAACAAGAGATATTAACCCATTATGATGTTTTTTTAACACCCTATGTAGTATGTTGGTGAACCCTCTGGGGCTCACCTATAGTGAGTATGGACGTGGCAATACGAGGTACTTTAGCTGTGTTTACACCTTTTTTATACAGACTTCCGTTAGATCTATATCTTTCATCTTTCCCATCAAGTCTTTCATGATCAACTCTTGTTCTTTTCTCTACCATTAGAGTATTAGAAGTATTTCTATTTTATTTGTTTTTCTTCCCTTTTTACATGATGATCTCTAGAGGTTTTTGCTTTAAAATACTTAATAGTGAGTGGAATAAATAGGTTAACTGGAAGTAGGAAGATTGGAAAATCAATACTGATGATACAAAGAATATAAATTGGGGTAATATTGGTAACTTGACTAGTAGCACATAGTACACAATATAAGCTGCAATAATAATATGGTGTGCCCTACATTTTGGAATTAAAGTCTAGATGAAGTTATCGTTTGGTCACTTAAGTAATACCTGCACAGCAATACAAAATGTAATAAATTACACTAGGAGAGTTTTTAAGGCAAAAACCAACATGGCTATCATCACCTTATAAACAAAAGGAATAAAGGAACATAAAATAAAGACCCCTAGACCTCGAATACCTTAATAGCGTTAGAGTCGGAAGAGAATTAGTTGGTCAAGAAAGCGTTGATAGGAAAGATTAACGAAGTAACCCAAAGATACATAAGGTGTACATCCAGCAGAGATCCCTCGTTATTTCTACGTAATAGAAAGAACACTATGTGAGATACCTCTGAGGACTTTGCACGTAATCAGTAGTAATTGGATTTACTAAGAAAAATACAAAAGAATGCAGAAGAACTGTGTAAATACATAACATAAATCTAGTGCTTTTATTAAAGCCATAAGTAATGTAATACAGAGTGTATCACCCAAAGTGAACCCATACCTATCTTTTAATATTTCTGATAGCTTACTACTAATAAGGGACTCCATTTATTTTCACGTGGCATTTTTGTGGTATATTAAAATTTTAAAAAATTTTCCTCTATTTTTCAATATGTCTGCTTTACTTATTTCTTAATTAAATACGGGTAAAACTATTATCATCAATCCCAATTTTAAAGTAAAGATTTTTCATTCCGTTCATTATTGTGATATCATTTTCACACATTAGCATATAGCGTGACGGAAGAAAACATTCAAATTTATCGCTTTCCAGTGCAATCTGACTATCTAATGTAGTTCTAACCTCCATGGCTCTATTTATTTTATACATTCTATATGATTTGAGTTATGATAATTTTGAATAGGCAAACTTGCTTCTTTTTTAATAAGACAACGTTTATGAACTCACCGAACTCATTGATTGTTTTTATGAATTCAATATCATACAGCAACTTCTCAAAACTAGAACAAAAGACAGTAGTATTCTGAACGCTTGAATTTTCCATCTCCTTATTTAGAACGGGGGGTTTACAGAACGCTGTGACGTCGAGCGAGAAATGTTATGAGGTATGACTCATCCTAGTACCCCACCTCATCCAAGTACCTATTATCATCTTGAAGAGAACCCAGTTCTACACAAGATGAATGTGAATCAATCTTCTAATAACTCAACTGTTTTTCTCAAACGAACAAACCAAACGATTTTATCAAAACGAATCATCGTTCTTCTCATTCTACTACCTTATCTCATCTTACTACATCGTCTCATCCTACTACCTCATCTCATCCTGAAGAGAGCCCAGTTCTACACAAGATGAATGTGATTCAAACTTCTAATAATCCAACTGTTTTTATCAAAACGAACAAACCAACCGCTTTTCTGAAAAAAGAATCAACTAGGTCGAATATTTCCTCTAAATATGGAAAATGCAAAGCTATACAAGCGGAACATGGAGAAACCAAGCACTTTTACAGATCAAGAAGAGAATCCAGGTAAGTATAAGCAGACGGAAAATTCAAGCGTTTCTTCTCAACGGAAAACCGTTTTTCTCAAAACTCATCATTCAAAAACAGCACATTGCAAGGTATGTAATAAAAGTGATTACAAATCAAATTGGGCTAGACATGTGAAAACAAAAAAACAAATAAGTTTAAATAGTTCAGATACCTTTATTGCAGACATAGTTAGTTTAGATAATTCTAATATAGACGTAGATACCTATTTAGATAACTTTATCGCAGACATAGTTAGTTTAGATACTTCTAATATAGACGTAGATACCTATTTAGATAACTTTATCGCAGAGATAGTTAGTTTAGATACTTCTAATATAGACGTAGATAGTTTAGATGCCTTTATCGCAGGTATAGACAGTTCAGATACTTCTAATGTAAATGTAACAAATGTATATATCTAACGCAGAAAGCTAGTTTAGCAGATCAACATTCAAAAACATTACATTGTGAGGTATGCAATAAAAGTATTACCATATCAAACTGGCAAAGGCACGTGAAAACAAATAACATATAAGTTTAGCTAGTGCTTCTAACACTAATGATACGAGTATTTGTAATTCTAATCTAGACATAGTTAGTATAGATACATCTAACGCTTTAAAGAAAAAGAAATTAATACATCACAATTCTGCAATGTATGTAATATTGATGTATACCGTTCCAATTGGGATTGACACGTTAAACAGAAACACTCTGAAGACATTTTAAATATAACAAGATTGAAACATCCTCCAAATCGTTTCAATTGAAACTAGCAAATCTAGTAAAACGGTATCCCAAAGTTATTCGAGCACCTATTCACAAAACTGCTAAGGTTGTAGTTGATTATGTTATTACTAAATTCGTGATCATAAAATCAACACGACCATCAAAAGCGTTTAAACTTCCTTGTAGACCTCCAACAGTACAATTTAGTCGTAATCAAAAACCCATTAACAATTAGTATCAAATTAGTCCCGATATGCTAGTTAAACCTCACTTGAAAGTGGAAATGTATATTGTTAATAATGCAAGGTCAGATGTATCTGGTAATGAAGTAAAGAAGAAAAAAGAAAAGAAGAAGAAAACCCGTTATTCCATATTTTGTATGAAATGTGTATCTACGAAAGTGGTGAGATCAAGAAATAATTGCGATTTGCGTATAGAATCAGAAACGCATCATAAGAATATCATCCCAACACTTTTTCCTAAGTTTAGACGTAATATTATTCCAACTATTAACTTTTCTCCAGCATTTAGTAATGAAATCGAACCAAATTATGACATTACACTATAAAATTATGACAATAAAATCGTACCATTTAATAAAAATGTATATTATAAAATAGATCAAGGAATTGAAGAAAGGCAACAAGAAATCGATAAATTATTGGATAAAATTCAAGAAAGACAACATGAAATAGATAAATTATAGAATGAAATTCAAGAAAGAGAACGAATAAACCAACTTCCTTTTATGGTCAGAGTTCTAAACGATTTGTTTTTTACTCCGGACATTAAAAATACCATCTTAAATATTAAATAGACAAATCTATTAACTCTTCTGCCAAAACATGCTATTGAGCAATTATCACTTACAGAACATTTACTGCCTCCTACACATGAACATGATTTTGAACCAATTGTTCCGTCATTTTCTCTTATATCTGGGCTTATATCACCTTTATCTCTTACTCCTGAACACGAGAAAGACTCAGCACATACTCTGCCACCTAAACATAATATCGATCCAGTCCGTGAACTGTAAGAATTAAAGAAACTTAATTCAATTCTCGGTACCAATGAAAATCAGAGAAATCTATTTCCTCCTTTGATTAGAAAATAGCACCCCCATTCAAAAAAGATAATCGATATAATAGGTCCTGCGCCATTTATCAATGGAATTAAAAATTATGACTATGAAATTCAAGATTCAGAACATCATGACGCTGATGATGAGCGTTTAAATGAATTCCGTAATTGGGCTAGAGGGCACAGCATACATGACTACGAGTCGATGTCCGTTGAACAACTTGGGCAAATCCAAAATGTATTAAACTCTAGAAAGAATGACTTTTCTGCATATAGCTTGACCAAACTGAAAGAAATTGCTAGTAGTCCACATATACTTGATTGGAACTCTCTGGATACAAAAGAATTATTAAAACGTTTTGAATTGGTTCATAAAAACCCCCAAAAAACTCTGCAATCGATCTATGAGATATAAATATCAGAGACTCAGTTAAATCATTACGTATTAAAGATAGTGATACTAAAACAAGATGTGAGCTCATCACCGCAAATTAAGATAAATTAAAATTTTGGAATTGCAAAAATGTAGTGGCAGTTGTATTGGTAATGAGATTACAGGAGACAGAGAATAGACGAGCAGGAACAGTTTTGTACTATGGGTATCAATACAAAAGTTACAGAACTATTTAGAGAAAACGATATAGGTGATTTTATGACAAATAATTTCTTTGATTTTAAAAATAAAGCAACGCAATATCAACCATCTCGAGGTTGGTCATTACATACAAGTAATCGTTTGGTAGGTATTAAAATTGAACATATATATAATCCGATATCTTGAAGTTCATATATAGATTTACCCAAGAAAATAAAAATAAAGAAAGCTTGCATAAATATTTTAAAAATCTGATGACCTATGTTTTGTTTACTCGGTTTGTTGTGTTATAAATACTCCAGCCGGTAATCCTGATAGGGTTACCAAAGATATTTATAATGTAGAGGATAGTATCTTTCTAGGGTTTGAGTATCCTATGAAATAACATGATATTGGAGAGTTTGAGGACAGGTCGGTTAAGAACAAAGATGGTGGTTACCCTTTGATGTCGATTACCGTGTACGATTACGATAATAAATTTAAAATTAGACAACTGAGAGTATCAGAACAATATGAGGCTGAAAATCATATCGATCTACTATATATTATAAATGAGATCAAGTCACATTATGTGTATAAAACAAATTTAACCAGGTTAGTCCGTTCAAAGATATCTAAATATGAAACAACAACATTATATGTGGACGATATCCCTCACATTACGGTGATGAATTAAAAATGGATGAGCATATGGTAGACTGTAAACTACTGAAAGCAATAAGACCAGTAATACCCATTAAAAATAAAAACGATAAGGTAAAGTTTAGCAATTATAACAACAAGTTTGAACACCCCTAAGTAATATTTATTGATTTCGAATGTTTTTTAGCAAATATATACGATGACGACAGCAAGAATACAACAAAGAAGAAAATTCACACACCGTATGAATTTACTGTATATTTGGTTTCTCGCGAAAAAGATGAACGGTTTAAACCATAAACATATAGAGTGACGCTAAAGTCAGAACTACCGAATATATCTTAAAAATTGATACAAGAAGAAAGATGATGAGGAGGAAAAGAGCAAATCCTACTACCCCCTCAATTTTATAGATACATACAGGCATATGAGTAGCTCATTCGATGTACTTGTAAATACTTTAGAAGTTGATGATTTCAAACACTTACGTGAGTTTACTAGGAACAACATACATCTCGAAGGTGATGAAAACGAGTTGTATGAACTACTTAGAAGGAAAAGTGTGTTCCCCTATGACTACACATTGACAGTCTATTTAATATGGGAACCTATAGAAACCTTTCCCGAGATGATTTCTACAATGAATTGAACGATGAGTAACTGAGTCAGAATGATTACGAGAATTACTTGAAGGTTTGGAGTAGCCTCAAAGTGAAAAATTATGGATCTTACTCTGATTTGTAAAACGTTATAGATGTACTATTTCTCACAGATGTTTTTGAACGATTTAGGAACGTTTGCCTACGTACGTACAAGCTTGACTCAGCACCTATCTACAAACCCGCTTTGACTTGGGAAGCCATGTTGAAACAGGAGTGTAATTTGAACTACTCACTGACTCTGATATGTATATGATAGTAGGAAAGGGAATTAAAGGAGGTATATCACAGTACGTTAAACGATACACGAAAGCTAATAACAAACAAGTCGAAGGATATCAATCGACAGAAACCGATAGTTGTTGGTGGTATGTTGACGCGAATAATGTATATGGACAATTTTATCGAAATACCCCACAAAGGTTTTAAGTGTATAGATCCCTATAAGAAATCTTTAGAAAATTGGACGAATGAAATTATTGCCAATGATTATGCGGTAGGTTCAGGTTACATCTTCAAAGTTTACTTAGAGTATCTAGATTATTGCAGGATGTACATGGGGATATCCCACTTGCACCAGAACATTACAATAAAAAATTGTGTGTAACGCTAATGGATAAACACAGTTACGTGGTTCATATCAAGAATCTACAGTTCTATCTACAGCTTGGAATGGTGTTGGAGAAAATAAACAAAGGTATCATGTTCCTGCAAAAACCGTTTACACAGAAACGGGCTGAAACCGAATGTGCTTTCGAAAAAGATTTCTATAAATAATGAACAAGTCTGTGTGTGGTAAATCTAAGGAAAACGTAAGATTGAGAAAAGATATCAAACTCTATAACGAGAAGAGAGCAGTGAAGTATGCAAAAAATCCTCGTTTTACCAAATTCACAATGTTCGATGAAGATTTCTTAGCTTGGTAAATAGAGAAATCTAATATTAAATTCGATAAATCCATCTACAGAAGACTTACAGTTTTTGAGCTGTCCAAAGAGTTCATATACGACTTCTACTATACTAATCAGAAAGAATATGATACGAGCATTAGGCTTCGTGTCACTTATATGAACACTGATTCATTCTTTACATAAAACATCGATAGACCCTGCACATACTATGAAAATTATTATGGATGAGTTCGATACAATCAAATTGCCTAAAGACCACGAG
>OY740765.1:114076452-114203074 GCA_963513935.1 Aphrophora alni
ATTAGAGAATCCTATTTATTTAGATACCAAACAAAAAAAGTATTGAACTGGTATGTATTGATCCCGATACAATAGCTGTTATGTTGCTTCTAGAAATACATTGTAATTTAGTTGAACCTACATTTAGTAATCACGAAAACGATCCTCATTCGCATCAAGAAGATGATATCTTATACATGTTCCCGATTCTACGTAAGACTGTAAGAACAATAAGATGGACTTACCCAATTTTAAATATTCCATTAAATGAAAGTATTAAATAAATACAAGATATTAAGTTAGAAATGAAATACGCTTCCAGTAATAAAAAAAAAGATTTATATTTATTTAAGTTTACAAGATGAAAACAAATAGTAGAAAGAAGAAGTAGAGACGATAAATTGCTGTAAATGTAAATATAAAACGGTGAACATTAAAGTGAAATACGTATAAACTCGTCATTGTCTTTGGAGAATCACTGCTTTTGGTAAAATTTGTAAAACAAAAAAAAAGAAGTAAATTTATAAAATCAACAGAGGGTGTAGAATATAACACTGTTATAGTGAAAGAACATCATAACACTAAATACGAAGTCGATTTAGATTAAAAACAAAAGAAACTTCGCGCTCTAGAACTTCACAAACGTTTAGGAAGAAATTGACTAAGAGTAAAATCATTACATTAAGGATAGTTGATTTTTATACTGCAGAATTAAAATTGATGGGAGATTATACAGATTTAAATAATGGATAAATGAATGTTATAGATTCATTTTCTAAATTCGCTAGGAGTGAACTCTAAAGAGAAAGAGTTGAATTAAAGTTGCTGATGCTTTCTATAGAATTATTTTTAAAAAAAACTATTATTAATGCTCTCAAATTTCTTCATACAGACAAGAGTTTAGAATTAAAAATAATGATTTTCAACGTGTTCTTGATATTAACTATATAAAAATGTATTATACAGAAAATGGTGAAAAATCTACATTTGTTGAACGATTTAATACAATATTGGGTACGATGGTACGATGAGAATCCTATTTGAAGTGAAAGGAAATTACAGGTTTTTTGATTGATTAAAATATATGATAAATGAATATAATAATAACAAAACATAGAATAGTCAGTATGAAACCTTGTACATGTGAACAAATCGAATGAAAAATCTATCCTTGAAAGATTTTACTAATAATGTAGTACCTGATTTTCAAATCGGTGATCGTGTTAGATAACTTAAAGTGAAGAAAACGTTTGAAAATAAGTATGTAAGCAATTAGACTCGGGAAATATTCGTTATAGATGGTATTAAAGATTTGCACGGTGTAGAAATAACAGGTTCATTCTATAAACAGAAGTTATTAAAATATAATTTTTAATTGTATTAACATAAGAGAGAGTAATGTCTGAAGGAAAACATAGAGTGACAGTATATGATGACTACCGTCAAGTTGAAACTGGGAAGATATTATCTATATTGACGGCAATAGTTGTAAGAATACTAATGATTATGGAAAAATAACGTTATTAATGAATTTTATTTACAAGGATTGGTTAGCCTTTAAACATTAATATATATTTTGTAAATCACTATAAAAACCTTCATATTCAAATTTGATAAAAAATTATGAGAGAGTTGAAAAACGATTGAAGAAAAATATCACGTTTTTGTAAAGTAATTGTAATGATTTAATTTCTGAAGATAAATGCACTCGGATTTATATAGTAGTATTTTTTGATGATTGTTTGCTGGAGAAACAGATTGAAATACAAAATTACTTTACTCGTGGTAGACATAAATAAATATCTTGTATTTATTTATCTCAATGTTACAATATTTTAAATTTATAAGTTATTAGAAATAAAGCAAATTTTCTGTGCTTTTTCAAACAAAACTAACATTACACTTAGAATATCATTAATCATTTTGTAATGAGGGATATGCAATTTGACGAGTTTTAAAAAATATGGTTATTGTGTTGGATTAAATCCAACGGATTTTTAACAATCGATCTAACAAAGAAATCTAACAGTGGGTAATATAAAAATTATTTCCATCAACGATCTTTAGCCGTTCAGTATGGGTTAGCATTGAGTTAAAGCGCGTTCAGTTTGTGTTTGCGTTGCGTTAATCCGCTTTGCGTTTGCGGTACGTTAGTCCGCGTTGCGTTAACGTAAGTTCAAACTTTTTTAATGGTAGTTGTTTCAATTCTACATAAGAGAGGGAAACGGTGATTTAATCTGCCAATGATAAGTGTTGCTAAAGCTATTAAACTTAGCAAATTACAAAAACAGTTCGATGAAAAATTTAGAAAGCGCAAGATTTACATCAAAAATCTGATGTGATAAGAGATAGTTTATTTAAACCAATTATACTTCAACAATCGAAAATTTGCAGAGCAGAATCGATTCAAAAGAATTTGTACAACTACCACCTTCAAAACAATTGTATAATAATAAATATATTAAAGCTGGTGATAATGAAATATTCTAAGAAGCCAAAATTACAACTCAATAATGATCTTTCAACTAAATATCTGAAATCTAGTAGAGGAACTAAATGGGTGAATTAATTAACCGGATTTGAACTGGCAAGAAAGGTGGAGGATTGAAAAAATGCAATGAAAAAGATATTGCATATAAATATATTACTAATTTTAATGAATATATAATCGACTCAAATATATGTATAACATTCAACTATATTTCCAGCACAAAAAAACTGGAAATAACAATTTTTACAACGAGAAAATGGTTTTAGTGAATTTCTTTCATAATGAATTCGAAAAGATTATAGATTCACCAAAGGAAACTAAATATTGGATTCGATTCTTATCAAGTTTACCTCAAAAATTCTTGAGAGGAGATCTTATCTGTTCGGGGTTATTCAATTTGAATTTTAATAGGATCCCCATAAACTTGCATACTTCAGGATAATTATCTAGGACCGAGGAAACATTTGTAAGAAAGGATAAAGCGAAATGATAAGTGTATAAAAAACTAGATAACGCTGCTAAAGATATATGGTATCGAGATCATCCAAAAATCAAAGATACGAGTATTGGAGATAAAGTGTTGGAAGATAAAGCTTGGGAATATTTAACATCTAGCGACGCCGATTTCAATGAACAATTTTCTAGTAGGGCTATAGCTGCTGCTATGAAAATTAAACGAACATTCGGAATGGGTATTAAACCAAAATTGAAATTCTAAATAATGATTAACCATATAAGAGGCATAAAATATGCATAATATAAATGTTAATTTATCAGCTGGACAGAGACGTAAACTTCGGTCAGCTCTTAAGAAGAAATCTGGTGAAACAATTCAACTAAATAGCGAACAATTACAAAATAATCTTGGGAGGAATGAAATTGCAATCACAGAGGAACAAGTTATGTTAATTCAAAAACATCGAAAGAGGGGGAAGTGTTTTAGATCGGCGTTACCGTTCAGTCAATTGCAACAACATTCTCATGAGGATTTCTACCTTTAGTGTTTGCTGGAATCGGAGCAATTAATAGGTGCAGGATCTTAAGTTGCAAATTCTGTTATTTCCTATAATGAACGTAATAATAAAAATCTGAACAAGTTAGACGTAATAAAGCAATAGAGCAAATGGTACTTACATATCGAGGAAAGGGGTTGAAAAGAAAAAAAATCATCAAACCTAAAAAATACCTCACATTAAGAAACGATGATATCATTTAATCATGCTTTAGATAAGTTAAAAATACGAAATCATAGGTATTTACATGCGAGATGAAGTACAACAGGTCCCAAAAAAATAGATTGTGGTGTAATGAATTTGGGCTATTCGAGCTCAAACGGTTTACATTTTACAGCTTACTGGTGATGATTATTACCGTCACATATTTATGTATAATATAAATCAATGTAATATGATAAAGTTAAAATAATATTATCTCGATTCGTACGGTATGTTAACCCTCTAATAGAACTTGTGAAATATCTAGGTAGAGATAATATGTTCTACAATGATGACATAATTTAGAATATAATGATCTTCTGATATGCGGTCATCTGTGTATAGTTGTAATGTGTTTATAGTCTCAAAAGCTTACGTTTGATAGTATAATTTCGAAATTGAGAGGAAACAAATATTGCTGGGCTGATAGTTTTGAGTAATCTCCTTTGTAACAAGCGAAATTTTTGTTGTTTTTTCCTTTTAAGGGAGTAGAAAATGTCAAGTGTATACGGAAAGTATATGGATGATAAATACATCCATAAATAAGTATCTGAATATAAATCATTTTATCCTACGAGCACATTAAATTTAAATGCGTCAAATAAAAAAAAAATATCATTATGGTGACACGTTTTCAATGTCAAAATATTAGTTTTTCATTGCACGATCATTTTTGAAAAAATCTGATGCGACGAAATTCAATGCAGGTTCTAATATGAAACTTGTTGATAATTTTGTTCCACACTTATTTTCAAAGATAGATGTAATGAAACATAATCACTTGATATAGGCAGTCGATCAATCCGGGATCACTAGTACGGTTAGAGCCCTTGTTTCTCACAAAAAAATCAGTATTGAATTCACTACGAAGCTGTGGGTATGTATCGGAATTTGAGGGCGCCAAAAAGAAATTGTTCCTTGCTGGGGACTTGGCACATTTCGATTTAAGATTTTTCGATGATGTGAAAACACCGATCTATAAAGGAGGATTTACAATTACGTTTATTCGGTCTAGTGATGATGATGCACTGTATCGTTGGAAAAAACCAAAGCGGATTGATCATATGATAATACTACCCTACCAGAAGGTAAAGATGTGATAACGGAATTCTATATAAGAGCACCATTAATAGAATTCAAATCGGAATCTAAAATTATGTCGGTGAAAAAGTTAACCGATGTGAAAACTATCCCAATTTAACGAATATTAAAGAAATATAGAAAATCCTAAATTCTTTCTCATTAGTTTCCAAAAAATAATATCAACCGCGCAAAACTTCCATCACTCTATCTTCAATTCAGCGCAAGTGAAAAATATTAGTATTCCAATTAATGAGGAAAATTATCCTGATGAGCTGATGAATTTATATACTGTAAATGGTTATTATTCGATCTCATACGATATGTATAAATATTTCAAACTTGTTTAACTGATGACTTGGATATGATAAAAGCACTGGTCTCATTATATTATGAAAATTGTGTTTACGTTATAGATACTACTAAACAAAAAGATAACGTTTCAAGGTCGAGAAAAAATATTATGATTCAAGTAGACTGTTCTAGACCTACCGAAACTGCTAGGTGTTTAGTGTTATAAATGTTTCACATGCAAAATTATTTTACGATATTATAAACAATACTATAAAAGAAATTTAAGAAAAGAAACAGTTGTCGTCATAACCATGTACGTAAATATTATATCGTTGTTCCCATAAATATCTAATATGTTCTATTAAATTATTCTAATTGATTTCATAAGTGTAATTTTTTAAAACTCTTTTTAACAAAAATATAGAAACTACTGCACCAAAGCTTTCCTGACGTCACACGTTCACGGGAAATCGCCTTAGCTAGATAATGTACTTTCTTGTATCTCACATCATCGTAGTACCTCTTATCCTCTTGATGAGAGCCTAGTTCTATACAAGATGAATGTGAATCAAACTTCTAATAATCCACCAATTTTTCTCAAAGCGAACAGACCAACAGTTTTTTTCAAAACAAACAACCAACATGAAGAGTTTCCAGTTCTACATAAGGAGGTGGAGAATCAAAACATCCAACTTCTATAAGATCTCAACGCTATTGAACAATTCTGTGAATTTTCACCTACTATGAAAATATCAGATCTCGATGTAAATTTTATGTACAGAGTATACAAAGTTAAAAAGATAAAAACTAAATTCAGAAATCGGGTCGCCTTGAATAGTGAACACTTTCAATGCTTCCTTCCTGTACGCTATTCTGATATGACGGGTGATACTATCAAGAAATTAAACGGAACTAAAAGTCTGTATTACCAAACTCAAATAGATGCTATTAATTTCACCAAAATAGCGTTCAGAATTCAAAATGAGGAGTAAGTACATTAACCATGAGTGATTTTATATGTCTAGTAATAGTAGTAGTTAATTTGATATTTGATATGTATAAATAATGTAAATATATTTTTTCCGCTTTTTTCTGATCTCACTAGTTTACGGGAACCCACAAATCGGGGTTGACCGAAGATGACCACACAAAGCCCACCAAGGTTCTTTCTCAGGCCTCGTAAGCCAGAAACTACATTCTTTATACTACTTCTATATTTTGTGATGATTTCGGATATTATTACTTTGAGACTTTTTTATTCATTATGTTTTTACAGTAACCGTTTAGCCGCTATACCCACTCTTTTAAATTATTTTGACTTGATGACGTAATGGTTTGGTCACCTAATAGATATGTAAACATATTTTTATTTGTACATCTTGATAGAAATGAATTTATCGTGTTTTAAGTAGAGATTTTACAAATTTAACTTTTAGTAAACTAGTAGAAAGACACGTTTCTTTGATCATTAACAACTTTTTACTGGAGTTCTCCCTAATCTAGAAATACACAAATCGATAAAATCAAGAATGGAAGACACACACAATCAAATTTCATTATAATGTTTTAGGCTTCAAAACTCGATTAAAAGACGAAGTTAATTTTAAAATGACGATCAAAATGACTAGAAGAGGCTAAGGTTTGCATAATCTTCTATTATCATCTATTAATTATCTTACTATTCTATAGTGAATAAACGGTTACATTTATGAAAACAAAATACATTAATTATAAAGTCTTAAAATTACATTTTCTCTCGGAAATCACCATAAAATATAGGGGTTTCAATAGGAAATTTTCAAATTGGAAAATGGCGGAAGAATTTCGAATATTTTAATATTCACTAACAAATATCACTAAGAGTGTATTTTTTTCACTTTAGGTGAGACACGTATAAGAAAAATGTAAAAGGAACAAAAACATTCATAAGATCAAAAACCAACGATTATTTGAAGGTGATCATGCTCAGGACATGTTCTGAAGAAAATTTTAAAAAAATTCCTATCAACATAGGTCCAAAATGGGTAAGTTTGCTATCTATCTGCAGGTTTGATTTCTTTACAAAAACATAACTATGGAAATATATCAGATATTGTGTTCAGATTTAATTCACACATTTTTAAAGATACGTTTTATAAGTTTACCAACGACAAAAACTTTTGTATATTTAAAAAAGTTAACTACTGATTAGCTGACCTATTTTATTCGTACTGCCAACTTACTAAATGAAGAATCTCCCAGTTAATTAGTTTCCCTACAATTATTTTCGTCAGTATCAAAAAACTGTTTTTGGTTTTGTTTGACATATTGAAATTTCTGAATCTACACTCAAATACAGCGATTCATTTACTCATAAGGTCTAAAATGAAAATATTTGAAGATAAAATTAACAGAATTAAAACACGTTTCATTCTTAGCCAACTTAGACAATTACGAAGAAATTGTTTCCATTTTTTGTAATTACTCGGTAATTCTTTGCCGTACATAAATAAAGTTCTGTTTGCCGTTTAAAGAGAAAAATATATTGTCTTTTATAACAATTTTTTAAAACATTTTTCGAGATATTCGACGTTAAATGTTTTAAACGACCGCCATTTTAAAAATATACGAAATATAGTCTTTATTTTTGGTACACTTGTAAAAGGTAACATGAAAAATGCGTGTACTATATATGAATTCAATATCATAACTAATTATAATGTTTTAATATTATTTGTATTAAAAAAATATTGACGACAGACGGGAAACAAAGTGTTTTCGATCCTATTTTCATTAGAATTTTTCATTTATATTTATTAGTGGAACATGTCCTGAAAGTCCTGAAACTCTTCTGTTTGTTTCTCAAGCATAAAATGTACAATTCATATTGGTATGTCCATTTTAGACTGGCTACTATTATGATCTCTGAAACTACAAGTTTTACACCAAACTTTAAACGGTGGACTTCACTTACTTTTTAGTGATAATTAAAATAAGTAATTGAAATTCGAAATTCATTTGACATTTTCCAATATGGCGGCCAAATTTAAAATTTCTTATTCAACGCCCTATATTTAATAGCGTTTTCGGATTTTGTACAATATTTTAAGAGTTTCTTATATTTTGACATAATTTTTATAAACCAATTCGTTAAGGACATAGAGCCTCAAAGAACTGAAAAACTGAATGATTTGGTAATGTAAAAGCGCCATTTTATAATTGCTTTGAATTGCATCTAAGTCAACAAGTAATTTAATAATGTAAAATTGTTTTAATTACGTATAATTATTTTGATTACTTATCGACTTCACGATAATTTCATTTAATTCATAAATGTATTTTAAATAATTCTAAAATGGCGTTTAAACATAGGCTGTTCCCAAGCGGTTCGGTTTACAAAATAGAAGAAAAAGAAGAAAAAAGTATTAATATATTGTGTAGAATCCGAAATCACTATAAAATATAGGACGGTTCAAAAGAAATTATAAAATTATCCGCATATTGGAAAATGCGGACGAATTTTGAATTCTCAATTTCGTATTTTTAATAATCAAGAAAAAGTAGGCAAAGTTATTAATTTAATTTTGTTATAAATCTTGTAGTTTCAAAAATTAAAATTGTGGCTAGGTTGAAATGGGCAGCATTAGGGTATATTGTTAAATTCAATTCCATGAGTAAATCTGATAGATCTGCATTTACTATTAATCTCATTTAAATGTACCTCGACATTTCATTAAAAAAAACCTGGTTAAGATAAAAAAAACCGAAAATATAATCTATATAGAATATATTTTCGGTTTTTTTTAACCGAACCATATTCAACCATATTCTGGGAGAGTATCATCGGTTATATTTTATCACTTCTTCAAACTTACTCATAGAAAGATCTGCTATAAAATGAGACAGAAAGTTCCCACATTTGTAATAATAATTTCGATTCAAACAAATCTCAGTTCGTTTTACATATTCATCAATGAATTCAAGGATATTAATTGCAGTTTTTGTACTTTGGGTTTCCTTAATGAAATATTATTTATTTATTTTACTCGTGGAATTTCTTTTAAGTTATAAAATAACAATTTTACAAAATAGCGTTATGAAAACAAAGAAAATTGTTCGAGAATAAAAAGTCTGTACACGAAAAGAAAAATACACTGTAAAAACATTGCACAAAGTTTCTCACTCATCCATCCCCAAAACCGGTTAGTGTTTTTTACTTTCTTCATGTTCAACGTTTATCACTTGAAATAGGGAGTTGATTTATACTCTCAAAACGTCGTGTATTATTTTATATATACAAATTATTCAATTAAAATATAAACATAATACAGTTAAATATTAAGTCACAAGACATACAACACACGTATTGGTTATGTTAGGTTATGTATACACAACAAAGATAGGGCAGTAAAAGCCAATCACTGACTCGAGCATAGCAAGTGAAGGCTAAGTACATCATTGAGGCCAATTAGGGCGGAGACGACAGGAGCGACGTAGTGTAAACTTTTTTGCATACACATCTACTAGGCCTGTTAAAGTCTAACCGACATCTAGAAGTAGTGACACAATTCCGAGGTCAGGAAACCTGTGTAACAAATAGTTTAAACAAGTATACCTTACTGGGTAAGACCTCTTGATCTGAAAATACAATTTAACATTTCCTACAAAGCTCAAGAAACCGATTTCCACTATTACATAGAGGATATAAATAACATTCCTTCTAGAAATACATGCTTGGGAGTATTAGAATTTTCAAATGAATAAAAATGTCTTTTTTTAAGGCAAATAACCTTTGAAAAACTGTTTATTACAACCGCCTTAGTGAGATAATCTGTTATCTTAAAAAAACATCTCAATTTCAACTTAATTACCTTAACTAATTAGGAAATTCTTTCTACCTCCAAAGTAATTACTTAATTCAATAGATCATCTTCATATATCTTGAACTTCGATGTATTTATCATCAGAAAGTAATCCACGATTCGCTTAATGAATCAATCTACATCTTTCTGTTCCCATGCCACCAATGTGGAGTGACATCTTGAAAGTAAATAACATGAAGAGTTTGAAACTTAAGGTGTTAAACTTCACAAACAAACCCTAGTTAAGCTTATCAACTGTCTAAGAACTCTTAGTGAACTTTAACACTGTCAGAAGCTTAAACAGTTTAAAGCACAGTGTATAGATGTTTAGGTTAGACCATTACAGCCCTTGACTCATCTAAACTAACTTTTGAGATAGTAATTCCAAATTGTGAAATTGGTACAGAATAAATTGCATGTTTATATATGTGTTTATATTATCGACGTCCTGTTTATACTTTGTTTAATGTGCCTAAATGACATAATTAGGCAGTAATACAGAGTGTCCCATGAGGAAACCGAAACATTTCACAGGACCAAAATATTAATAAAAGTTATCTGGAAACGCTTAGTTGTCCGTCTATCGGGCATTTTGTATTTTTTAGAAAAATAATTATAGCTTTTAAAATTATTAAGATTTCGAGTCGAAATTTGGAACTTTCTATACATAAATATATGTATTTTTATTAGTATTTCGGTTTCTTCCTTCAGGTGCGTATTTATTGTGAATGTACCAAACCCGCGATGCCAAGCTTCATCTATATATTTCTTCATGTAGTCTCGGATTAGACCCCTCTCATTTACTTTCTCCCAATACGTAATAAAATAGAGAAAGTTATGTGATGGGTAAAAATCGATGTCTTTGATTTGTTTTAAGGTTAACTGAATCCAAAACAGTTTTTAAAACATTTTGTAATGAAGAATGATGTCATACGTGTTCTACATACCAAACTCGTCAACCAATTTTAATCAAATTTCGTATGTAAGCGTATTTTAACCATATCTTGGGACTCTTTTGAAAACTCTAAATTTATTTGGAACGTGTCATGAGGAAAACAAAATTACAATTTTCTCAATATTGGCTGTGATTATTTTGATCAAAATTGACTAATGTTTAGCCTCGAAAGACCCAAACAAAACCTAAAAGCCGCCATCATTGTAAAATTACCACTTCGTGAATTATCAGTACAAGTTTTTTTTTTTTAAATCGGTGAGGGAACCGTTATCAAAACTAATTTCTTAAAATCGGCTCTACCAATTTCGTTAAGTAAATGTAAACCGAAAAGTATGTGTATTTGATTTTTTAGATTGGTAAAACGTGCGGCAATTGAATACGACAGATGATATTAAGCAATGGAAGCCATCCCTAAAAGAGAATGACGTTATGATTTGAAAAATGACAATGTTAATTAAATTAACAAGCTGATAAAGAAGACTCATGAACAATTTGAGACACAACTAAACGAATTTTTTTCGATCTCAGAGTGCACATTTGGAAATGTAATTTATTAATGTAAGTGAAATTTAATAATCGTATACAATATACATTACATAAAAAAGTTTTATTTAATTACACTAACTGCATCATGAAATCACCGCACTCGATTTATTTTAATATTTATTCTCATTATGAATTGAATTTGGCATCACAATACATAAGTTTTATACCCAGATAACAATGTATATGAGGCGAGTAACGCATTACTAATTATTCACCTTAACAATTAATAATCAGGGGAGTTACAATATTAACTAGAAATTATCATTAGACACGTTTAAAATCTATTCCGATGATAAATAGGGCCATGCCGTTTTGTCGATATCCAAGCAATTTATCACATTAGGGACCGTTCCAATTATATATCGGCCCCCGGGGGAACCAGTCGCCACGGTCACTAATTTAACTGGACATAATTAATTCAACAAACATGAATGTTATATTGCAACAACTAGTCGCAAGGAGAATGTCGCAGAAGAATGACGTACGACTGTTCTCTTGAGCTTGATGTGGTAGCTCAGCTATTCAATCGGAATCCCGAACGTGATTGTGAACCTGTCGTGTGTTCTCACATTGAATTTAGATAAACATATATGTATAATGATGTTATGAAAAGCACAATTTAAAATGGACTTACATGTGATCAGCAACCATGAGCTCGAAACCTGTGAAAAGATAAAGGAATCACATATCAATAACAACAATAAACACTTCGTCAATATAATTTTACATCAAACATTAACAACCAAAGAGAGAAAAAAGCACAGAAGTAAAGTTAGTATAGTTCTGGGTTAAGCAAAAGTATCGTAAAAATTTACGACCTCCAAAAAATCTGTACAATTTGTTTCCTCTTGTTGTTGAAAGTAAAAAACTTCCCGATCATCAGCGCCTTGAGCACATAGCACTGTGGGTTCACGAGTGAGAGGTTCCGAGTTCAATCTTCGAGGGGCTCAACTTTACGGGGTCACTCAGCTTCTTGGAGAAAATTGAGGAGCTAGAGTTAGTAGCGATCTCTTGTTGAAGAGGCTAGAACAATAGTGAAGAAAATTTTAATGTGCTACCTCATATTACCCGAGGCTCTTCATGGGAATTTGAAGAGCCTCATGTTCCATCGTGGAATTTGAAGTCAGAATCGCCTTTTAAAGAAAATAAAGAAAATAAAATAAACAAAGACTTCTAAACGTTTATACTCTTATGACGTTAGGTTGAAAGAGAAAAGGAATTGATTAAGAGAGACTTGATGGGAATAATGAGAGACAAAAATGATATTTACATTTTGTTTTGTTTTTTATAAACAAATACAAGACTGATCTAAATAAATATATCCACAACAGTTTAGCTTAAACTACTTAGTTGGCCAGAAACTAAGATACGCATATATAAGATACTTTTGCCGCACCCTATATTTCTAATGTACAATATTTTCCAAGCTGATAATGTTATGCAGGTTGTATTATGAAGTACCTTCAAGTTTAATGTAATTTATAACTTGCCTTGTCAACTCTCAACTCTCATGACTCAGGATTGATGCAACGTCGTTCTTTATTCTTGGCGAATGGGTCATGTGATGCTAACTTGATTACTGCACTATTATTTGCAGACGTCCTAGTTGCAACAAGAGTCCTTCCCTTACCTCTTCACCTTATTAATTCCAAGCCATACATTTGGAGAGTTGCTCACATGAATGCAATCTACTTCTCAGAACAAAAGTAGCTTAACATTATTTTTCAAAACAAACAATTAAATTGAACTAATCACTGAAAGCTTAACCTAGATATAATTAATATTGTGTATTGCAAAATAAACAAATACAAATTTTGTAATTAATTCACAATAATCCTGAGATGACTTTTTTATAAACTAAATGCAAATAATACTATTAGTTTTGTGATATAATTAAAAGGCGAGGCAGCCAAAAATAAAAATAAATCATCTAAAGTGTTTACAAGATCCCGAGCGATCTCGAGGAACCTAACTGGATCCGCACATCTTTTCACCTGGTCTTGGGTTAGATCCCCTACTTGTATCTTTGTTATAAGGTTTCTCTTAACCAACTCTGGTTCTCTGCCGACCCTGACGATATGTATATATATATATATATATAAGTTTTCTAGGGCTAGGGGTCTTTATTTTGTCTTATTTTTTATAAATTGGAAAGATTTTTAAACAACAAGAAAATGATAACGAAATTGAAGCGTTAATAAAAAAAAATACTATTACAGAAAAACAAATATATACATTTAAATCATTTTGATTGATTTTTTTATTTATATATAACCAAACCAAACCTAACTTAACCTAGCATAACCTAATATAACTTTATACTACGTTTTAATAAGAGCTTACTTGCGAAGCAAACTACGTAACGGGGTTCATAGATTTCGTTGTTGTCATGGAACTAATGTCTAGCAAGAGAAGATTTCAGAAATTCAACATATCACATGGCTCGATGTCTGTGATTTAGATGGTAAAATATTCCCACATGTAAGTCACAAGATTTTACGACAACAATGTTTGACCTGATACTGAATCAGCATAACGCTCGATTTAAGTATACATTCCTTTTGTTGATAGCAAGACGCAATAGATTGTGATGCGTTCACTGTGGGGCCTTGAGGTAGTCCACAAGTAAAACACATAGCTACAAAAACAATGTAAATTTCGAATGGGAAAATGTTGAATTTCGTCCTTGATGGCATGAAGTCTGCCCCCATTTTGTTGGACTTTCGCATTGATTCAATATTTGCGTCCGACGCTCATATCTAGTTTCCAGTGATTATACTGTTCACTAAGGCTAGTTGCACACACACCGATTTTGGACGATCGATTTTTTACCGACCGTCCAAATTCCAATAGTGAACCACTGAAGGGAACGGAACACCTGGCACACACGCCGACCGCTGATCGGTGCCGGTAAAATGACGGTGAGCAGCCGGCCACTGCCACTGCAAAGGGCCGGTGCCGGAGAAGTACCGGCGACACAGTGGCGTACGTGACTAAATTATTTACACACCGATTATTTACCGACCGACCTCTGTAGTTCTCGCTGCGACATTTCCATTCCAACCGACTGCTCTGTTGATATAGGACTACATTTTGGTAGTGCGTGCTAATTATAACGTATATTGTAACGTTTGAAATGGATGACCTGATAGACAATGATGTTCTTATTTCGTTAGTGGAGGTAAGACTTGTTTTGTGGGATAAAACTTCTGACACCTTTAAAGATAGAAATCTGAATAGGGATGCGTGGAGTGAAGTTTGCTGCGCTCTGAAAAACGATTTTGAGGATATGGATAATAAAATGAAATTAATATTGAAAAAATAAGTTTTGTGTTTATTTGATCTCCATAATTTTATTACATTTCTTAACATCTAGAATTAGCTTCAAAAATTAGTTCCAAAATAATGGAGAAAAAATATCAGAATTGTTTTGGACTTGTTTTATTGTGATAGGAATCTTCTGGTTATATTTCTTTAATAATATTTAGTACATTGGGAACATCAATAAAAAGAGCCAGGTGTATATTTTATTACTTCCCTCAATGTTAGAGCAAGCCTTTCTCGTGAAGGAATAGAGTTTCTCATTTTCGTATTTTGATGTTGGATTTCTTTTTTCAACTTCTCATGAAGTTCGTCAAAGGATGCAATAGACATTCTGAAGAAGTTGAAAAACTTACTGCCATCAAGCCTTAGTTCTTCAAAAAGAGTGTAGAATGTTCCCGTGGTTTCTCTGTTTTGATTGATACGTCACCTCATTACATGGTGTCGGAAAGGCCAATGCTCTTCCGTAAGTATATAAAATATCCAATACTGAAAGTTTTTTATGCTCAACTTGGTAAACGTAATAATGACTTAATGATGAATCGTTTGTTCTTTATAATATTCTCACATCTCATCTTTATTCAACAATGATATCGCCAACCCAGTTACGTTCATGCACATCAACGCGTCCTTCTTTAAAAGCTAGCACACATCGTATAGTAAAATCATTCCTAGTATGTTCTCCATAAAGTATAATATATAAAAAGCTCTTGCAGAGTTGGAAGATCAGTTTGATTGCGATAAATTTTGTCGATTAAATATATATCAATATTATGCCTATTTAGAACAATTTAGCAAAAGAATGTGTAAAAGACAGTTTAAAAATATTTCAGTGTGTAAAAACGTGAAAGGAGAAAACGAAAATATAGTAAAATTCACAGAGGAAAGTTGGTATTAAGACAACAAAGGTTAGAAGTAAAGTTACTAGGAGACAATTAAATGAGAAGATGGCGACTATAATCCAGAGAAAAACCAAAGTAAATAACACGCACTAAACTTTTGAAAGAAGGGCAAGCGGTTGCTTGCTCCGATAACAGTTAGGTCATTACCACCCATTGTCAGTTGTTTGTCGTTCTTTGTGTTATGCAGTCCTGTGTTCTAATCACGTTTGTATTTAGTCTTACTCAGGCCTGGGTTCCTTTCTTAGGTTGTAATTTTAGTTTTCAACATGACTATATTGCTCTTTTTTAATTTTTTTCAAGTTCTAGGTTTAATTTTATAAAAAATAAAATTTATATTTTCGAAACGTCGTGTATTATTTTTTATATACACATATGTCTGAGTAAACAGTATCAATAATACCATATATATCAATAATTCCATCAATAATCAGATAAATTGAAAAAGTATTGGTCGTCGTCTCTCAAAAATGCCGATTCGTGATTTACATGTAAAAATAAATTATCGGGCAAAACAAAATAAAAGACGTAATGTCTCAAAATCGGGAATTCCGATTTCGTTCAATTTTGTTAAAATGGGAAGATTCATTACCCAACCCCGTGTAAAAAATCGCAAGTCAATAAATATTACATTACAGGAATAATTGGCAAAAAAAAATTAACGTGTAGAAAACCACCTCATTACAAGTGTAACATCCCTGCTAAAGACATAAGTTAAAAATGTTTTTCACCATCTCTCCAAAAAATTCAGTTCGTTAGTTATCGGTAAAACTGTATATAAATTAGTCACTGAGCTATAATATATTTCTCAAAACCGTCTTAAATCTAAACCTAAGCGTACACCAAAACTTCTTAAGAAGTTACAAATAAAATTGTTTTAAATAAATAAAAGTGTTATATATAAATTTCTTTACAAGCAATCAAAGAGCTGAGTATGTACAAATAAATGCAAAAGTTCTCTAAATTTTCTATTTATTAATTGGAAATATGTATAAATATATAGCCAGGGTAATTCTTTATAGTGGGCATTATTTGTATAGCTAACTATCAACCTCATTAAAAAGCTTTAAACTTTAAATGCGGGACCATTGCTAATTGAAAATCTGTTTTTCAAACTTTGAAAAATCTCCGCCAATTTTTATGTGGATGCCATCTTTTTTAATTACTACTAGGGACAAATATTTCTTATGATGTTTTTGGATTCTATACAAAATTGTGAGACTTTTTTATTCTTAGTTATTGGTTGATAAACCTACTCTTTTGGGAATACTCGTGTTGGGTTAACTTAAACTTAAAGTTTTGAGCATTTGACGTTTGAAGCGTTATCAGGAGGCGATACTCCATACTTCCCATTATTGAATCAAATTAAATGTATGTAGGCATTGTCTAGGATGTGTAAATACTAATTTAGGATTAAAAATAAAACAAATAATTTGTGAAACAAATAAAAAATGTCTAGAATCTAGTGTATAGTGTAAGTTTAGTAAGGTTGCAGTGTAGAATAAGCTGAGAGAAATTTAATAGTTTATAAAATTATTTGTTTTTATAATACCAATTTTTTTTTTTTATAGAATCTTAAATAACACAATCCACTGAATAAGAAAACATTAAAAAAAAAGTGTATAATATAATATAATATAATAATATAAGTCCATAAATAGTAAATACGCTAGCTCAAATTCGATAAAGTGAGGCTAATTTACCGTTTCACGCGTATGGAATAAATAACCTAACCTAAGCTAGTCTTAAAGTTACTACGCATTTAACTTAAGCTAAACTTGGTTTAAACTTCTAAACGTGTTTATCTCAACATGTAGGATATATACTAGCATAAAAACATCGATTTCAAAAGGAATAATAGTTTTAATAAGGAAATGGTGTGGTCATGTTGTTCTTAACAACTACAAAAAAAATTATTTGTAAAATGCAAAAGTTCGGTAGAAACAATTGATAAAAGTGAGTAAGAATTTTGAAATAAACCTATCTCGAAATAATTTTACATTAACTAACAAAATCTTTTGAAAGTGAGCTAGAAAAACCGTTATATACAAATAAATTAAAATTTCAATATTCCTAAGAAAGTGTTATAAAACTATTTTATATTTATAGTTATCTATTTTACCTATATCAATTTATTTACTTTGAATTGGACAATTCTATACCACCAAATTTATTTATTGTATCTAATACAGTTTGCCTTTACAGGAAAATAGATTATTGACTAGCCATTCAGACTAAGTGTTTGTACTCATTGACGACACGCAATAAAATTAATTATAGAAAATAAAAACAATTTTCAACGACTTTTATTTTGTTTTTAAGTCTTATTAAATTTCAAAAAGTTTGCTCAGTATTACACAGAGACATAAAAATATATGTTTCATTTGTATCAAGTTGATACTCCCCGAAAATTTAACAAAATTAAATCACAGAAATCCATTTTGTACTTTTGGGAAAAATCTTATTTTTCATTCAGACATATAGTCGACCGGTTCAGTATACATGATGTTTCCAAAAAATCATTTCAAAACTTCAAGAGCTTCACTTCAAAACAGTTGAAAAAATTCACAAAAACATATTTTCCAAAATGATTGTTTGAATTCTTGCCAATATTTATCTCTAAATCTTCTTGTAGTTTAAAGAAAAACTGAGTTATTGACAGACCTAATAATAATAATATGTAATAATATATTGTTTCTTGTACATTTTTTTTTTCAAAATTAACGGTTTTTGAGATAGTCGATGTTAAAAAGTTTAAATAGGCCCCATATTAAAGATTTGAATTCTTTGTAAAAGCACAAAAAAGCAACTGGATAGAAAACTAGGCAATTTAGGAAATATGTTCATATAGACATTTTAATTGTTTTTGATACGAAAAATAAAATCCTGAAGTTATTGAAACATCTTTATATATTTAAGTGCTCTTTCGATTTTGAGAAGTATAATTTTGAGATTTGATGATTTTGAGACATACAATTTTGAGATTTGATGATTTTGAGAAATAAAATTTTGAAATTTCATGAAATTAAGAAAAATAATTTTGAAATTTGATGATTTTAAGAAGTACAATTTTGAAATGTGATGATTATGAGAAATATTATTTTGAAACTTGATATTTTGAGAAGTATAATTTTGAGAAATGATGATTTTGAGAAGTATAGTTTTGAGATTTGATGATTTTGACAAGGATAATTTGGTGACAGCTATGCATAAATTTTGAGTTTAAAAAAAAACATCAAAATATGCTTATATACGAAATTTCATCAAAATAAATCCGCTGTTATGAGTTGCACTGCATCATTTTTGTCTACAGGTATCAAATCCATTACACCTAAAATCACACACATCTATCTATTTAAAGGGGTTTAGTTATAAAAAGTAAGGAAATAACAATCCCAAGTGACCATATCAGGATCTACATCTTCCTTCATTAATTAAATCCTTCACATTCATCTTTACTATCTGTACCTTATTGACCAACTATTGATCTCTTTCGACCCTGAGGCTATTAGATTATACTAGTATTAGATTTATTTATTTTTTCTTATATTGTTATAAGGTTTCGATGACCGATAGGTTTTTCAACTTTAAAAAACAATACAGGGACGCCCAAAAGTAATCCCCATACTTAAAGAAATGATTCTGTTTTTTGTAGGATAAAGACAAACTAATCTCTTTTTTTCCGATCGCACTGAGTTTTCAGATATCGTAGATTTTTCCCCCCCCCTCCCCCCCCACCCCAACCAAAAATATAAGGAACTTTGGAAAGAGAAATATATTGAATTCAGATTTAGAACACGTATTTTGTATGTTACGTTTTGATTGGCGAAAAATTTTTATTAATGACAGTTCAAACTGTATTGAATGTTAATTTGTTTGATAAATACAATTTACAATAGTTTTATATTTCTACATGTTTCCTTCACAATACTTAGAACAAAAAAATTAATAGGACCATTTTGAAATAGTTAAGGATCACATTAAAATTTTTTATGCAATAGATTTTATTATTTGTATTAAAATATTAGAATTCAAAAATGTTTTGTTTCTCGATCAATATAGGTGTTGTAGACAACTACCAATAAATTATTAGTTTCCTCTTTTTTGTCAAAAACTAAGTAATCCTTTCACGTACAAAATAATTCAAAAACTATTTCTTTGCTATTAATAAAGAAAACATTATTGTCTCTGGTGAATTTTTTTATAAAGTTAATGATTTTTATAATATTCAATATTAAAAATTTTAAGCGGCCACGCTTTTCCATATACACCATATAAAGTCTTCATTTTCAATACATTTCTTATACATGAGATACAAAATGCGTATACTAAATATAAACTCAATAACTTTTATATTTCCAAAGTTATATTTAAAAAATAGCTGATATCTGGAAAACAGCGTTTTCAGAAGAAAATAATTTTGTTCTTTATTCTGACCCACAACATTTCCTAAAGTTGGCAGTTGTATATTACGGGACAAGCTGTATATTGTTTAAAGTTTGTCATAATTTTGCCCTAAGAAAAAACTATTGCCCTTACCTCAAGGTCTCAATACCTTGAATTCCTAAAAAAATATTGTTTTAATTCTACTACAAACAGTCTAAATACACCATAAACAATCACACGGTGGATAAAATCCACATATCTCCCTCCGTTATGCGACGTTATCGATTACAATAAAATATAGGCCTTTATATTAAGCAGTAAAGGGAGTGCAATGACTTCTATACTCAACATTCCTTAGCTTACAGAGTTTAGTTTTGAGGTTATGTACTGTATCTCCTTTAACATTTATTCTTAAAATTATCTTAAATAAACGGAATACGCATTGCATGAACATTCTAATCGCTTAAATATATTGAGAGAAAATAAAGCAAATTTTTATCAGTTCATGGTGACAAATGTCAATATCTAAAGGATATGACAGCTCACTGAGTGTCATGGAACGTAGTGGGACGATGCCAAGTGGAAATCTCTACAGACAAAGAGTTCTTTCCTGTAGTTCATTTCATTTTTCAAGTTGGATAGACGATTGTTTCTAAAAGACAGTGTGTTTAACACATGGGTTGTTAATTTTTGTGTTCTTTTTTAAAGTTGGTAAGCCTCTCAGTTACCATCGCCTTAAAAATACACTAAGCAAATAAAATAAAGATTCCTAGTCACGAATACTCAAGGTCGGAAAAGAACAAGACTCGTTCAAGAAAGATATGATTGGATATATGAAAAGGTGAGTGTAATATGAAATATGAAACGGAGATATCTAACAGGAAAGATGAATACGAGAGATCGAATTAGGAAAGATGAAACTGAGAGAACCAATAAGAAAGCTGAAACAGAGATATCTAATAGGAAAGATGAAGAGGAGAGATCGAATTAGGAAAGATGAACCTGAGATAACCGATAAGAAAGCTGAAACAGAGAGATCTAATAGAAAAGATGAAGAGGAGTGATCTAACAGGAAAGATGAATAGGAGAGATCGAATTATGAAAGATGAAACTGAGAGAACCAATAAGAAAGCTGAAACAGAGAGATCTAAAATAGGAAAGATGAAGAGGAGAGATCTAATAGCAAAGCTGAAACTGCGAGATCTAATATTACAGATGAAACGAAGAGATCTAACAGGAAAGATGAAAAGAGTGATCTAACCCACGGCTACATGAAACAAGTTGGTATGCACGATCATGGTATTTAAATCATGGTGCATCATATAATATAATAAAGCAGATTCTCTAAATGTCCAAAAGTTTGGAATTTTTTGGCGTTGTAGGAAATGTTAAATTGTATTGGTAGATCAAGGAGTCTTGCCCAGAAGGGTAAATTTGTTTAAAACAATTAATTGATACACTAATTTTCTGAACCTTGTATTTTGATTCTGAACGATCCTCGAAAATGTACATACATGACGGAGCCTACACTCGCTACGATCGTGTCGGTGACTCGACTTCAACGAATCTAGAAGAAGTTTGACTTGTCGACCTAGAGCTGTGAGGTTGGTACCATTGCATTCATAATTGAAATCTGCAACTTTTTATCTAATTTAGTGTGATAAAAATAATTGAATAATACTTGATATATCAACAAAAATTGTTTAAATACTCGCCATTTTTACATTTTCAATTTCATTATTATGAATTTTAATATGATTCTATGTGAGCACACTACAGTCCCCTATACCGAAATTCATGTTCCATTTTAATTGTGTGGCCGTTATCGTGCTCACAGGCGACAACGATTACTAACTTACCCTATACTTGGATAAGTAAATAGATGTAAATAGATCCAGATAGGTACTTCGGGATTGCCACACCAGTACTCACTATAAGTGAGTCCTTGAGGGTTAACTTCAAGTAAAAAAGTTTTTTCTTGAAAAAAAATGATAAGCCTTCCCTTATAAGCTGGTTCGTAATTTATCGGTAAAAAAGCAAAACAAATTGGCATATGACTGTTATAAAATACGTCATTTGAGGTAATCACTCCGAAATATATTAGTCAAATTTTACTGAAATGTAAAGATTTATGACCCAAACCCGTTTACCAAATCGCAGGTAAAAAACTTTAAAAAAATTAACCTAGACCGATGTCACTGAGAGCTAGAATTAAACAAATGAGATATACTCTGTGGATCTGTTCATGCCATAAACAAAGCAAGTTTAGGGTATATTTATATATTTTTTAAAGACAGAATCCATGGTTTATTTTCACACTTTGAATGAAAATGAATTAAATGATAATTTTGGTAACTATTATTTAGGATTGTTTAAGTGATTTTGAGTATGTGAGAGTATATCTTTTGTCATGTTTTTACACCATTTCTTTTCTATTTTTTTATTGGTGTTATACTGTTTCCTTTATAAATTTATTTAGAGACACTGAATTTTAAATATTGGCACCAATCTTTTAAATGTACAATTTACCTGGTATAATTTTACTAATATATATATATAAGTGTGATTCACGACTAAAAGGAGACACTTTCAAGACGTATTCTACCGGTCAAAATAAAGAAAAAGTTCACATAAACATATGTTCGAAAAAGCTGGCTTTCCCGAATATCCGTCATTTTGTTTCACAACTTTGGAAATAGGAAAGGTGAAGGTAAAATTATTTTCCTTAATTAAAACGATCTTTGTTATTTTTGAGATTTTAAAATATCCGATTCTTCACTCTCTAATTCATAAAATCTAAAATATGAAGTTAAGAATTCAAAATAATTATGTGTTAGGCTATTCTTGTGGTTTTAGACAATTACCAAGAAATTAAATTTTTAGTTTTTTTTACCTTGGTTATTGTTATATATATATATTTTTTTTTTGTAGTTAAAGGAGGAAAATATTTTGTATCTTTTAAATGTTTTGTATATTTAACGGTTTTTGAGATATTGGACTTTAAATATTTTAAGCCACGACCATTTTGAAAATTACTAAATCAATTTGTTTTAGGTAAACGTTTTAAATGTAACATAAAGGATGTGCCAAATTTGAACTCAATATCTTATTTATTTACAAAATAGTTTTTTTAAATTTTTTTTTTTAGGTTTACATAAGTTTTTTTTTTAATTTTTACTAGTAAACACGTCCTGAGAGTTTCCCCATTTTACACTATACGAGTATATTACCATTAAAACAAAACCAAATCCGAATAGATTTGTAAAATAATATATTTCAGCTTGAAAATTTGACTTATTTATACCAGCTCTACCGCTTGGCTTGGAGAATTTTCCTCCTTCCCGTCTTTAAATTTTCACTTCAGCGGCCACTAGAATGTAAATTTTGGATACTTATTACGCAATTTTTATAAAAATTGGGCATGCTCATCTAACAATAGAACGTTCTTGTCTAAAACTTACTTTAATATAAAAATATTAAACAAAATCTATTAAATGAACACACCTTTACGTAAAAAATAAAAAAATAAAAATAAATAAATAAATTGCTATCAGGAGATTTGTCCATTTAACACAACTTCTTGCCCTAAGCTGTCTGGACTATTTAAGCTACGGGTTGTAATTCATCACTGAAGACACAACAATACCTAACAAATTCGCGATACGTCATGAGAAAATAATACAATTCATAGATAAAACAGTCTATTCGTTGCAAAGAAGATTTTTCCGACAATCTAACCTAAACATAATTTAAAATGTAATTCAAACAATTTATTAAGAAGTATACAATGATTCCAATTGCTCTGTGAGCAGCTAGGGAGAAAATGTCTAGGGAGGAGCTTCCAAAGGAATAGGTGAGAGTTATCTCATACTTATTTTTATTTATTTTGTTTCAGTACGATTATATTAAGAAATAAAGACGATTTCAAATTTCGACTGTACAAAATTCAACACCCTATATTCCAGGCAGTCATTCAGATGATCAGTTAGTAGGTTACTCATCTATTCATTCATTCAGTACATAAATAAATTAAGTTAGTTTCATGCCATTCAATAAATATAACAATCAGGAATTCAGTCATTTTATCAGCCAGCTAATCAATGATTCTTTTAATACAGACAGTCATACTTTCAACTTATCAATTCGTTAATTTATTAAATCAATCGGTAACATGTTCCTTATTTTAGTAGGTCAAGTATTATTTAAATGTCAAATTTATTCAGTCATTAAATCAGTCGCTAGATCACTTGATCATTAAATTAATAATTCAGTCAAATATTTATTTTCTCAATCAGTCACTCAATAATACATTCAATTGTGAAAGTCAACAATCAATCGAACATTTCATTCCTCGATTTAAATATTTGATAAATTATTCAGTCTATCATTCAATCAAATACTCAATCTGTAATTTATACATTAAATCAATCTATCATTTGATCATTCATTAAATCAGTTATTCATTCATATAGCGATCCAGTCAATCTATTAATTTCTTCAGTCAATCAGTCAGTTATTTAATAATTAAATGAGTTAGTCAATAATTTATCAATTCTTTCAATTAAGTCAATCATACAATCATTCATTTTATTCATTCATTCGGTGTTTGATCAGTCAGCCAATCACACAGTAAATAATTCGGTCATTGATACAATAAGTCGGTCATTGATTAAAATCGCCAATCAATCAGTTATTCATTAGTTCAATTCAAAAAGTCGTACAGTCAATCGACTCATTATTTTTTTCAGTAAATTAATCGGCCAATTATTCACTTCATTAGTCGCTCAGTAAGTAATGCAGTAAATCAGTCTTCCATTCATTCATTTCAAAATCATTACATTAGCCACTCAGCAATTCTTACAGTAAATCAGTCAGCCTGTATATACTATAGTTAAAACTAAAATTGGTGTATATATGTTAGAATTGGTTAGCTGACTAACAAACAACTCAATGTTCTTAGAATAATTGTCAGAATTGATCAAGCTAGGTTTATTGCATCTATGCTCCTAAATGATATTATAGACCTAATTGATTTCTGTAATTTATTTTAAATAAGATATTAGGCCTATACTCTAGTTTTTCCCCTCATAACGTGTCAACCTTATGCCTGTTAGACTAATGAAGACGGGGGAGTAAGTAACACACAAAAAACTTCTAAGCCAATAATCGAGTTCGAACCTATATAACCATAACCGTTCAGTAGTTCGAACTGTGACAAGATAAACGTACGCACAGCCAACTGAGCTTGCCGCTCCCCAATATAGAAACCATTTGGTATAGATATGAAAACGGATTTCCTGTTTTATTTTAAGCGCGTTACGTTGTTTATTTATGCATTGTACTATATGGTGAAGACAGTGTTTGTAAGCTGTTTTTCGCTTCAATTTATTGCTTGTTTTTGTTATGATGCTCGGTAATATATTTTCCAACGAATCAAGTTGATGGATCATGGTATTTATCCAGCCCCATCACACAATGTAATACAAAAAGATCCTCTAAATGTAATGCCAAAATATTTGTTTCTTTGACCTTGTAAGAAATGTTAAATTGTATTGATAGATCAAGAGGTCTAGTTACAAAGGGTTTTCTGAACCTAATAATTGTATAATAGCACTATTTGAGTGGCCTCGTAAATGGGTATATATGAAATGGCATCAACTCACTTTGCTTGTGTCGGTGACTAGGCTCTGCCACATTTTTATACGACTACAATATTTTCTTGGAAGGTCAGGGATCGAAATTATATTTCTGACCATACATTTGATATTTGTCAACGTAGAGAATGGGTGTTGGTACCAATACATAATTGCCTTATTGAAATTTGCAAATTTGTATCAAATTTATAGTGTATTGCAAGTTGAATAACGTAAGAGATATAAACAAAAAACCGTTTAAAATGGCCACCATTTTGACATTTGCAATTCGATTTCTATGAATTTCAATAGGATTCTATATGATCACACTGTAATTCCATGTACCAAATTTCTTGTTCCTATGGTAATTTTTGCGGGATGTTATCGTTCTTAAATATAGATTACGACATCGACGACAGACAGACGGCAGTTAGACAATCGTTCTAGAACAAATAAATATCTTCCTCCTTATTACATCATTTTTATCTCAACAATCGTTCTGGAAAAAAAAAATCTTGCTCCTTGTTGCGTTATATGTTATCTCGACAATCGTTCTGGAAAAAAATATCTTGCTCCTTATTGTGTTATATTTTATCTCAACAATCGTTCTGGAAAAAAAATATCTTGCTCCTTATTACATCATTTTTATCTCAACAATCGTTCTGGAAAAAAAATATCTTGCTCCTTATTGCGTTATATTTTATCTCAACAATCGTTCTGGAAAAAAATATCTTGCTCCTTATTACATCATTTTTATCTCAACAATCGTTCTGGAAAAAAAATATCTTGCTCCTTATTGTGTTATATTTTATCTCAACAATCGTTCTGGAAAAAAAATATCTTGCTCCTTATTACATCATTTTTATCTCAACAATCGTTCTGGAAAAAAAATATCTTGCTCCTTATTGTGTTATATTTTATCTCAAAAATCGTTCTGGAAAAAAATATCTTGCTCCTTATTACATCATTTTTATCTCAACAATCGTTCTGGAAAAAAAATATCTTGCTCCTTATTGTGTTATATTTTATCTCAACAATCGTTCTGGAAAAAAAATATCTTGCTCCTTATTACATCATTTTTATCTCAACAATCGTTCTGGAAAAAAAATATCTTGCTCCTTATTGTGTTATATTTTATCTCAACAATCGTTCTGGAAAAAAAATATCTTGCTCCTTATTACATCATTTTTATCTCAACAATCGTTCTGGAAAAAAAATATCTTGCTCCTTATTGTGTTATATTTTATCTCAACAATCGTTCTGGAAAAAAAATATCTTGCTCCTTATTACATCATTTTTATCTCAACAATCGTTCTGGAAAAAAAATATCTTGCTCCTTATTGTGTTATATTTTATCTCAAAAATCGTTCTGGAAAAAAATATCTTGCTCCTTATTACATCATTTTTATCTCAACAATCGTTCTGGAAAAAAAATATCTTGCTCCTTATTGTGTTATATTTTATCTCAACAATCGTTCTGGAAAAAAATATCTTGCTCCTTATTACATCATTTTTATCTCAACAATCGTTCTGGAAAAAAAATATCTTGCTCCTTATTGTGTTATATTTTATCTCAACAATCGTTCTGGAAAAAAAATATCTTGCTCCTTATTACATCATTTTTATCTCAACAATCGTTCTGGAAAAAAAATATCTTGCTCCTTATTGTGTTATATTTTATCTCAAAAATCGTTCTGGAAAAAATATATTTCTTCTTATTGTATCATATTTATCTAGAAAATAGTTCTGTAAAAAATATATTGCTTCTTATTGTATCATATTTATCTATAAAATAGTTCTGTAAAAAATATATTGCTCCTTATTGTATCATATTTATCTATAAAATAGTTCTGTAAGAAATATATTGCTCCTAATTGCATCATATTTATCTCAACAATCGTTCTGGATTAAATATCTTCCTCCTTATTGCATCATATTTATTTCCACAATAGTTCTGGAAATTTTTTTTTTCTTTATTGTATAATATTTATCTCGAAAAACTTTTTAAAAATGTATTGCATCCTATTGCCCCATATTTGTTGTCTGGACAATCGTTCTCGAAAAATTATCTTGCTCCTTATTGCATAAGTTACATCACATAAATTGTCTTTACAATTTAAAACATGTTACAAGTCAGGGCATAGAACAGATATCAGACATGTATCAAATGTAGGACAAACATATTCATCTTAATTATCATTACTTAGAGGAAATGATCAACAACACACCGAAACCGGTAATGGTTTAGATCAAGAGAACGTGATTCATCACTCAAAGTGCCATGCTAGACAAATATATATCATCAATAACGTGTACATCCCAGAAATTTCAAATGTATTACATTTATTAATGTATGTATATCCTTCATAGTATTCTAATGACCAAGACTCACTTATCACACTCTCTAACGTTGCTGATAAAATAAATAATTTGAATTTGTTATGTAGACATTGGCTTTAGAGCATTGAGAAACATTTGGAGGGGCAGTGATGGGAGAGGGGTGTTGATAACTTTGTTATGACTCTAATAAGATAATGATTAATTCAACGCAGTTAATATGTTCTCATTTTATTCTGTCTATATCATTTTATATGATGCCTCTAAAAGGATTTTTTTTAATATAATAACTGTAGATATGTATTCAGATAACTTACATAATCGACTGGGGAGTTATTTCAAAGCAAAACAAAGTTTTTCATTAAACAGTCTTTTGGTTCTATGTTATTACCATTTGTAATATAGCATACCTTCTAATTTAAGCAAATTTGCTACTCAACACTGGCTAGAACATCACGCGTCACTTCTACAGCTGAAGCGTAAATATTTCAGCTCAAGAAGATCGGTAGGGCAATGAAGACCACTCAATCTATACTAAAACCCCATCAGAAAAAATCGAGAGTAAAGTCTGGTGAGCGAGGCTGTCATGCAATTTGGCCCGAAAAGATAATTCAATGATCTAAAAATTGCGTATTAAAGAATTTCGATGACTTCTGTGTGAAAGTGAGATGGGGTTTCGTCTTGCTTCTAGTGAAAAAGCCCATCTTCGTCTAACTGTGGAATAAGAAAATGTTTGAGGTTATCCATATATAATACCACTATCTCTATAAAAAAAATAAATAAAAAAAAATTTCTGTACAGAATTCCTAACGAGCGAGTTATCTAGAATTTGTTGTACCATGTTAAGTTTGTATGGCTTCAAATGCAAAAATTTAAGTAGTACGCGTCAAACAGTCGTGTGTAGTATGTCAGTCTCATAACATGCACGACCAGTTGAGTTCTTAAGGCCAGAGGACAGAGACTAAACTCTGTCTGATTAGTTTAACAGCAGAATCTGGACGTCGCGGATGACCTAGTAAGTCATATCGTATAGAACAACCCGTCTCAACAAAGATTTGATGCCAAGATTAAATTGTAGACATTCTTAGAGGCTACGAAAATTACTTTGAACTGTAGTCGCGGAGTTCGTTTAGTGCAAGAACGTTCAGCACCAGTGAAAGTAGCAGTTTTTAACAACAACAATATTAAGTTCTGCGGCACATCAGTCAAACATATATGTTTTTTTTGCTTTAAAATGACACCTAATCCAATTCTATGCGTTATTGAATCCTTTTCTACTTAATTTCCAAGAGAAAGTGTTGTGCAGTAGTCTCTTACATGCCACATTCCCAGTCTGAATATTGCCCTGCCTAAAGAAAGAAGACCAGATTCAGTTTCCAAATGGAACAAAAGTAAGAAATTCCCCATCTTTAATGTTGAGAAAGTCGTTCAATCTTCTCTCTTGCTTTTCCACCTCTTTGGATATGAGTATTTTTACAGTAAGCTGTGGCAACATATTTTAAGTTTTTTACAAGACACTTAGAAAACCCCCAAGACAACCTTGCTAGGAAACTTTCTAAGTTCATACAGCTATTGAATATTAAAGGACATGACTAGGATTTAATACATCATTTGGCACCACAATAAGACCTAGCACTTACCGTGTTAAATGATCTCCAAAATAGAAGTAGGAAAAGAATGAGGATTCTTTAAGTAAACGTTATATCAACAGCACACAGAAATTAATTGAATTAAAAAATACAGTCCATGCACATGCATATTATTTGGGCCTTAGTTGACACAACTGTAGACGACAAACATGAATTCTTCATTATTGTTTTTATAGAAGTTAAGAAAGACAAACAAAAATTAGAAAAACTTCAGGGGACTCACGCTAATAAATGGACTTCCAATGTTAGACACTAATATTTCTCAGAGATTTGATACTGATTAGACTAGATTGGGGGAGTTGGACTCTACGTCCATAAAATTTAACCAAAGCTTATTGTGCTCTGCCTCACCCGTCAGTAAACTTTATAGGAAAGGCTAGCCTTTGAGCCAACGAGGATCAACAGCTTTCGTCCAATCAATATGTTAGAATCAGCAACCTCCTCAGGGTGAGAAGCTCTAAAAAGGACTCTTTTCTTAGTCGCCAACCTTTCGCCACCCAGAAGAATGTGTTTGGCAGTCTCATCGCACAATTTGCATAGTCTGCATAGGATATCCTCCTAATGCCCAATGGAAGTGCTTTCAGAAATACCCATCTAGTAATATTGCTTTTCATGTTGTTTAAAGGCAAAAATCTTTCGGTTACCATCGTCTTACAAGAATACTAAGAAAGGAACATAAAATAAAGACCTCATCTAATACTTTAATAGTGTCAGGGTCGGAAAAGAACAAGAGTTGATCAAGAGATACCTCATAAAAAAAGGGATCCAACCCAAGACTACACAAAAAAAGGTGTAGATCCAGGTGGGTCCCTCGGGATTGCCAAGCCGTACCTGATCAAGACTATCAAGACCTCACATTTTTTTTTCATTTCCCTGAGAGAGCTGGTCAATAATAAGTGCAATTACATGTTTAAGACATCCTCCGCTCAAGCTCACCACACAGCCGTTCATTCGAGAATTTGGAGCTCTAACAAGTCTTTAGGCTAGTGTTTGTCTCACGACGACAGTGTTCTTTGCTGGATCATTTTCTATTGCACTATTACCAGTTGAACTCCTAATGTCACAGACAGGCTCTGGCTCTATTACAGTAAGCAATACACCCAACTTGATTATATATCCGTTAATTTACATACATTTGTAAAGAGAATTATGAAACTTTCGAACGCACGTGATGAAAGAATAAATTTAAAAAATACTGTTATTTAGTTATCATATTTACACTTAAGTATAACCTCAGTATCACTGCGCTACTGTGTATTAATTACGTAATTCAATACAGTACAAATATTATATTCAATTGTAAAACGATATAATGAACTGTGTAAAAATATTGCATAAACTATCTCACTTGCACACTAATTCAAAATCGAAAAACTTAATCAACTAAAACTATAGACTAGTTCGGTAGTTGCCAATCAAAAATTGAAAATGAACCATGGATACCGTCTATGAAAAAATATTTATAAATAATATTGAATTAAATAAAGTTGTTAATGACAACGATAAAAGTTTTTTGTTTTTTTTTTCAAATCTTCCTGAACAGCAATAGGTTACTACTTGCGATTTTACACACGTGTGTGGTTCATTAATCTCACTAAAATAACGGCCTTTTTAGAGAGACACAATACATTTCGTTTGGGTCCTTAGAGGCTACACTTTACCAAATTTCAATTAAAATGGTATTTTAGGTAAGAAAATCGTAATTTTATGTTTTTTCCTATACCCTAATTTTGAGTCGTCGAAAAAATATTAAATAAAGGTCCCACGATGCAGCCAAAATAGGCCTACCTACCAAATTTGATCGAAATCAGTCCACTTGTTTGGATACGGACCTCAAAATGGACACATCCGCAAAAAAATAAAAAATCAAAATATAATTTATTTGACCTGTCGTATTACTTTTTACAGAAACTAATTTACGATAATTAATAACCCAATAATTCGAAAGGAAAAATTCTAAATAATTACTAATTTAAGTCTTATCTGGAACATAGTCTTAAGCTGCTGGATTATGTTTATCATTAAATTTAGCACTTGGCTACGAGAGTAGATGTGTGGTCTTGAAACGTCGTGTGTTAAAATAAAGTCAATTGTTCGAATACATTATACCAACAATATGAGCAATCTAACTTCGAAAACAAAAAACCCAATATACCTAAAAAAGTCATATTTCTTTTTTGGAAGGATAAGATCACTTTAGAGGAAATTTAATACAAAAAATTATATGTCTTGAAATGTTTACAAATTCGGTGTGTGCTTTGAAATTCTGTAAGAAGCAAGATCTGGAGCAGGTTCATTCATATGTATTACTCGCTCTGCTTCAGAGATGGATATTTTCAGGTTATCTCATTCCGTGTATTTGCATTGCAGATTATGTTTCTTTAAAATGACAACATATTGTCAGGTTATGTCCTATGATTATGTTTACAACGTTAACTGCCGCTTCCCTAGAATATCTTGAAGTGTCCTTTAGAAACTAACGGAGTTATTGAGAAACTGAGAAATGCAAATATACAACATGAATGGTGAAAAAACATATTACAACCTTTCCCAAGCATCACACAAAAATCAAAACATAATCAACAATAGTGTCATTTTTATTATGTCAATTAAAAAATAAAAATTAACTATGGACGCTGTCTTTGGAAAAATATTTAATTTAAACAAGCCTTAAACTTGCTTTCCTTTTGACATCCTCAGCATAAATTGTATTTGATTCAATCATTAGAGAAGATTTTGGTAAATTAAGTATTTTATAAAAGTCCTGTGACAGATTTTCTTTTGATTTATACCACTAATAGACGAACGTTTGTGTTTTTAGATATTTTTCGGAATTTCAACCCCACTTTTTAAAATATTGTTTATATCAAATTTCTTTAAATTGATAAATGATGATCTTAATGGAAAATTAGTCAGAAATAAGTGTTTTTTGCTTGTTTTTTTTTTTTTTTTTTAACTAAAGAATTGATTGTTGCTGATGCCATGATTTACAACATATTCCACGCTTGTACTGTATTTAATTTGACTTCTTACCAGCGTTGGTAAGTGTAGAATGTATATAGATAGAATAAAGGAAGTAAACAAAGTATAATGTTGTTATGACATTGGTTACACATATTGACTTACGTTATTGAACTTTATCTCCATATTGACTTAGGCACTTTATCTGCATATTATCGCTTATCCATCGGTATCCATGGTAGAATATAACCACATAAACAAACCTATTTATCTCTAAACCTAGATTTATGAAAACGATTTTATGACAAATGAAAGGTACTCCATAAAAAAAAAAAAAAAATTAAAAAAGAAAGAAAAGGAATTGGTGTTGAAATTACGATAAAGGTCCGTGATTTTCTTATTGAAGCTACCCTTAAATTTGAGTTAACAAAAAAAATAATAACTACCCCGTGCTTTTAATGAAAGAAGTGGTTTATGCTTGTTTTTTTATACTCCTAAAGTAAGTTTTTATACTTGCGATTTTCCACACAAGTTTTAATCATTTCACTAAAATTTGAATGAAATCGGACTGCAGATTTAAGAAGTTATGTATTTTTTGACCCAATACGTTTTTCCACATATAACTCACGGAACAGTTTTTTTTTTTTTTTTTTTTTTTTTTTTAGAAAATCACAACCTATGAGATTTATTTGGGTCTTGAGTAAAATTCTATCAAAATCGTTATACCCGTCGTATAATAAGTCGTAAATATTTTTTTTCTTATAGTAGCTTCAAATTTGAATTACGAAAAGTACGTCTGGAGATTTGGTCAAACTATTTCCACACATACGACAGACAATCATAATTCAAAATTAATATATCAGTAAAGAATTCAACATCGACTAACACATAATTTTCTTTATACTAGGTTTCTTTGGGAAAGGAAAATATATAGTTCTACTACTTTGCTACACAACAATTTTAATTTGACAAATTTCAAATTCTTTGAATAATCAAATGGTTATTATTGATATTGTTATAAATCAATTTAGAGCCTTAAATTATTTTTAAATGCTCAGTATTTAAGTAGATGTGTAGACACAATTTAGCTGTAAAGGTTAAAAAAAAAGCCCAAAAGATATGATTAATTTCAGAAATACACAACTTTGTAATATATAACCTCGTCAGGGAATCCATTTATACCCTTACTCTAATGTTTTATCTACCCCCAGAGCACTATACGGTAATGGGGAAAGTAGTTTAAAAATCTCAGAATCTTATTTAAAATTTGTTAATATGAGGTATTGTTGGAAGCGACATAACCCCGCAATATAACAATACGGACGACGAGCTATGGTCTACGGCCACACTATGGTAGTTAGTCTTACTTAGTGCTTCCTTGAAGGGGGATTATTTTGAGCTTTAACTGGGTAAACCGACTACTTACAAATGTCTGAAGGTTGTAAATTTCCCCTAAAGTTCATAGAATCATATATACACATTAGTGATGATTCTTCTATACAGGATGTGGGAATGATCCTACACTCTACAAAGTAAAGTTATTAGTTTAATAAATGCTGTGAAATTATCGGAGAAACTTTCTCACGCGTTAGTCACCAAAATCGAATAAATACGGACCAAAAATAAAAAATCAACAAAAATAATAGGTAGATGTGAATGAAAAAGTGAAAATAAACCATGGATACAGTTCTTCAGCAAAAATTTATAAATTTAAATAATGGCTCAAACTTATACCATAAACACATCCTCAGCATAAATCATATTTGGTTAAAATCTAGCTTCATTTTGGGTTATGATGTTTATTTTTGTTTTCGGTCAATTATTTCTGAACCACATCATTTTTTACTTGCGATTTTACACACGAATTTGAATCATTAATCTTATATTGCATTAAAATTTGAACGAAATTGGTATAGTTGATTATGAAAAATTATTATAACAGATTTTTTGGTTTCTTAATGATAACTCTCGAAATATCATTTAAAGAGAAATGGTGAACATTACGTTTTACGAGTCCTTAGTATTACACTTGGGCAAAATTTAATCAAAATCGTTTTAACCGATTTTGAGAATGTGATGGGTTCACGATAACGGTCAAGAATCTGATCCGGTCACTGAACATGTCACTGTAAACAGATAATACATCAAGCTCAAGGAACCATCTTACATCTTTCTTAACCGGGGGGTTTTCCTTCCGACTTGCTACACCAATGACTGAGTTTAAGTAAACCAACTTTAAAATGTGTTTTTGATGAGTGTATGCTAAATAAATTAAGGCCGTTGAAATTTAGTTAGCGTTGTAACGGATTTGCCACAGACCAATATCATTGCAGTAGTTCGTCACGCAATAAATTGAGTGAAACAGAAGGCCCTATTTACGGCGAGACTAGAGTTAGTGTGGCTAGTGATAATATCCACTGTAAGACATTGCTTTGGGAGTGATTTACTGAATATAGAGTGGCAGGGATCCATGCCAATATACTGATAATGACATGCAATTGGTCATTAGGTCAACTGGTCAATAGGTTAACGGCATGGTCTTCATAAAATCCATTACTCATTGCCCTTTTCATACGACAGATACCCCATATTTTTTAACACTCCTACGATTTTGCTAAAATATGACCACGTACTAAATGTGATTAAAAACCGTGCACGCAGTTGAGCTTTAGAACTCTACTATCGCAGATGACAGACCATCACCATTCCAAAAAGCACTTTTTAGGACTCAGTTAATCTGAAAATGGATATATACTCAATAACTCGACATAGAATTATTGATCCATTACATAACTTCCTCTATACTTCTTTAATGTGAGAAAGTAAACAAGTGTGCAAAGGTCAATTTTAAATAGCTACTAGTTGCAATTTTAGATTGAGGCAACCTTGGATCTCCGGTTACTACTCGATGACGTTACGATTTGAAATTTTCAACGTCTAAATCTCAATTGTAGAAGATAGAGCATAATATTGTCTTCCTTAGCCTTATTCAGTTTTCATAGTATTCAAAATTGAGGGAGATATATTTAGAATAGCTGGTATTGTGTTGGAATTGCTAATTGCTCAGCTATCTAAATTTAACGTTTGAATTATCTTTACAACTGTTGATCGTAAAATAGTAAGCAAGCAAACGTTTTATCCCTAATGGAATTAATTCCCTTCTAAAACTGGAATATTATTATTGGGTTACCAATCATCTTATCATCTCTCTAACCTTTTAGGAATCGAACAGAATAATTATGTTAAACTAGGGCAAGTTAAGTTACCTGGAAAATTCCCTAATCTATTTTAAACGTTGTACGAATGGTTTATAAAATAGAGTAAAATAAAAGTTCGATGTTCAATTTGGTTTAATTAAAGGTTTTAAATTCTCTTTAACATGATTAAGTTAAGTATTTTACCAACTTCTCTGAGTATTTCAAATTATTTCAGTTCAATTTGACACTTGTAAACATAGAAAATTTTCATTCTCCAGGCTTAAACGTTTTAGCATATTTGACTTTTTAATAGAAAGAGATAAGTGTTGGGTTAGAAATTCGATGTCTTGGTTTCTGAGGATGCATCCATTTTCGGTACAAAAGTTATTTTCACGGCACATGAAATTTTTCATTTTGTTGATAACTGAAAATTACAGCTTAGTTTACTATAAAAAACAACACAACATTTCCTCGAATTTTATTTTAACGATTTTTATAAAATTTTCCTCAAGTGTAGCCCTAAGGTTACAAACAAAACGTATTAATCTTCATCTCTTCAAAAATCCCAGTTCGTGACTTAACAATAAAAACCAAAATATCTGACATTGGGCTGTTATAAAATGTTCTTAAAATCGACTCTACAGATTTCCTTCAAATTTTAGTGTTACGTGCAAAGTAATTACACAAACCCGCGTGAAAATTTTCAAAAGAGTTTCGTGACTAACAATGAAAATAAAATTTTTTGGGGATATCTGAGGGTTCAAATGGAAAATAGTGGATAGCACATCATTTAATTAGCAAGCTCATTTAACCAAGATTGCAAACACGAGTTCATTTATTAGGCCGTATATTAATAAGAGATGTTATTAAATATGGCTTATAATATTAAATATGCGTTACTACAAATATCATTACTGAGAGATAAGCTGGTAGTTTCAAGTTCACGTGATATTTGGTATAAAGCCATCAGGGACTCTAGTGGCAACCCCGTGGGATCCTTGCTGGATCTACACTTTTTTCAAATAGTCCTGGGTTATATGCCTCTCTTTCACCCTTCCTACAAGGGCTCTCTTGACTAAATCTCCCTGACGCCTTTAGAGTATTCGAGGGTTAGGAGTCTTTATTTTATGTTCTTTACGCCCTATTTTTTTTATTTTTTTTAATATAAATCGATAATGTTCGATTGGTTTTCCGCCTTTAAACAACCTTTGGGTTTGGGTGATTAATCTTCATATTCACTAATATTTACAGCAAATCGGTTGAGTCAATTTTGTTAATTATGTATTTTAAAAGGTTTTTAGTTCGAATTAGCATACAATCCCATACAATTAATATCATGGAACACGTGCAGAGTGTGAGTAAAAACCGTCCTCCCACCTTAACTTTTGTATGATCTTAAATTAAGCCGAAATTTGTTTAGACTGTTAACTAGGCCACCATTTTATTTTAATTTTTTTGTACTGGGCTGTGATAGCCTCCGTCAGAGGCCTCACCGACGCGGCGTCGACCTAAAGGTCTTTTGCCGCCCCAAGTTCCTTCCTACACCCACTCAGTAATACCTGTCATCCTTATAAAGGAACAGATGCCACCTATAGGGTTGTCTAGGATGGTTTCCATCTCCTTCCCCGGAGGGCCTAGAGAGTATAGCCTGGCTCGTCCTAACGCATCACACTCTAAGAGAATGTGTTCTGCGGACTCAGCAGCCTAACCACATTTCCTGCGGCAATCCCTATCCTGTGTTGGTGTTTTCTGAGGTGAGAGTGGCTCGTTAAGAGCCCAACCACCCACCTCATGTTATCCCTTCTGAGAGATATGAGTTGTTCAGCATGTTTCTTGCTTGGTCTAAGTATCCTCTTTGCAAGTCTACTTTTAGTTGAATTTGTCCAGGCCCTATACATCCCCTCCCGTATCCATGTATCAACCGCTGCTCTGGCATGTCCATAGGAGATCCCGAACACCGGTTCCGGGCCCACGAAAGGGGACTCTGAACCTGACCTGGCTAATTCATCTGCTCTCTCATTTCCATCGATACATGAGTGGCCAGGAACCCAGCCCACAGTGACCGTGTTCACCTGACTAAGCTTTATCAATGATGAGATGCAGTCCCATACCAGCTTCGACTTTACTCTAGTCGTGTTTAGTGCCTTAATTGCAGCTTGACTATCTGTGAAGATCAGAATGTTCTTACCTGTGTATTCCATTCTTAGATTCTCCTTGATTTTTCAGAGATTGCACCTACTTCTGCTTGGAAAACAGTGGCATGCTTACCTAGGCCATCTTAAGTTTCTTTTAAAATAGTTAGGAATTTTGCATCTTCTCTTAAAGGTGAATATATTGTAGTACGTAAAATTTTCAAATAGGAATCCGCATCTTGTGACATGTCAAATTAAAGGTCATACATATACAAAATAAATTATTGTCACGAAATATTTTTTGGATGACCATAAACAAAATGGCAGCAGAAGAGTATTTAAAATTATAAAATCACTAAATATATGAAATCAGAAAACTAAACAATTTTAAAAATATTTGCTAGACTGATCTGAGAGAAGCGTTCAACTTTGAACTGAATTTTACCCGTGCCCCAAACGTGTGGTACACGCCCATACAAGTATGGACACACTCATAATTCAAATAAAGAGCCACATCATGTGACATATGAAATTAAGTTGCTTTTCACAGCTAAACTAATGGCTCCAACATACTTCACTTTTAACTTTATTAAAAATGTTATTTACAAATAATGTGGATGACATTTTCAAAATTACAGTTAGTATGAGAGTTACATTTCGTATTCACAGTTGGTTTGTTATGATTTAACTCTCTCATATTAGTCCAACGAACATTTTATAACAAACATCAGTTGATCTATTCAACAGTCCAAAATGGGTTTGGCTCTATTTAAGTCCATACAAAAGTTAAGTTGGAGGGGAAGGACTCTACTAAGACATTAGTAATTGGGAATAAAATGCGTAAAGTGTATACCAAAATATGAGCCATACAGACAAATGGTGTTATAACTTGAGAACTAGTGGACCACTTTGAATTAAATATAGACTTCAATCTAACTAGATAAAGTACCTACATAGGAAAATAAACTGCATGGAAATTGGAAAAGGGCTTCTTGAACTATACGCTTTCAAATAGATAGATGTGTTTACATAGGATTACGCCAACCCTCTAGGACTCACTTATAGTAAGTACGGGTGTAGCAATCCCGAGGATCTAGCTGGATCTACATGTATTTACATACCCAAGTAAGTTATATTGTAAGTTAGTAATCGTTGTCGCCTCTAAACACTAGAACGGCAACAGGACTATAGTGTTGTCATATAATAGAACCTTATTGAAATTCAAAATAAGCTAATTGAAAATTTCAAAATGGCGGCTATTTTAAACATTTTTTGATATCTCAAGTGTTATTCAAATTATAACAAACTGAATTAGATAAAAAAAAAAAATTGAGATTTCAATTCTGCATGCAATGGTACCAACTTCACATCTCTACGTTGACAAATATTGAAGATAATTTCAAATGTGTATTTCGAACCCAGATTTCCAAAGGAAAGTTACAAGATCCGGTAAAGTTGCGTCACTGACACGAGTGTAGCGAGTGGAGGGTCCTTCATACATGTAAATTTTCGAATATCTCAAGAGCAGAGACGAGGACACTAGTGTGAACAGTTAAGGTGTAGCCGATATCAAGAAAGCAGTGATACAAGTCCGATATTCAGAAAACCTGTGTAAATGTTTTAAACAAAACCTACCCTTCTGAGCAAGACTCTTCAATTTACCAATACAGTTTAAATTTCCTACAAGTCCGATGAATCCAACTTTTGGGCATTACTTTTGTAGAATGTGTTTGTATACATTGTATAATGGGACCGGCTAACTAACATGTATGCTCCATCAACATGTTAGATCTCTCTCTTTCATCTTTCCTATCAGGTCCCTGTGAAGAACTCGTTTGTTTTCCAACCTTACCTCTAATAGAATATTCAAGGGCTAGGGCTCTACGTTTCATCCCCCTGACTTTCTCTTTTCAGAATTCAATGAGTGAGTGAGATGTTTCTTGCCTAAAAAGAAGTATATTTTTTGGAAATTGCTCTACAAATAATTATAAGTGTATGATGATCTTCATATCCAATATAGAAAAATCGTCTCTATCAAAAAAGTGCTTTTGTCTTTTCTTGAATAAACTAAAAACATCATAATGTTTCATAGTTTTATAAAACATACAGCATTGAAGATGGCGACGAAACGCGTTTGAATTAATGAACGTATTATTTGTGAGAAATTGTGCTCAATTTTAGTTGTATATTATCTGGTGAATCAAGCTCAATCATCCAGCTCTAACAAAAGTAAGTTAAAACTTTTATTGACTATAATTTATTTGTTTTTTTTAACATAGACCAAAATTAAGCTACATAAATTTCTTTGGAATCAAAAGGGATTTAATCCAAACTTAAAATTATGTCAATTCATAATTGTTAGAATTATTAAGACAGGTATTCGAGTGACCGCCATTTTCTTCCTGGAGAAGAAATAGTCGTTCCTCTATGCTATGTGCGGGATTTCTTAACGTGTTGACATTTATCTCGCTACGTTTTCAATAATTGCTTCTTTTATTACATCAACAGATCTTCCTGATCTCTTGATGTCTCCAACAGACCCGGTAATTTCAAACTTACTAACATGCTTTTTATACGCAACTACACTCCACGGTTCGTCTCAAACCGTTGCGACTACGACACTTTCTTAACCCCGCTAATAAACTCCGTTCACATTCATAATAATACTCAATCAATCCGATGCGTGTTTGTAAAGGTAAAGTAATGATGCATAAAAAAAATCAATTAAATAATTGTAAACTACTACAAGTTTGCCACCTACTAAATTCCTGTGTTTGTAATTGGTCCACAATGAGAAAACTCGTTGCTATGGAAACAAACAAGAATGTAAATAACAGCAGATGTTTGAATAAATCCCAATTATATCTGAATACAATAAAGAATTTTTATCGGAGATTAGACAACCAATAACGAAACCACAATAATTTAATTGAAAGATCAGGTATTTGTATTCATAAAAACAGGTTCAGTAATGAAAAAATTTTAAGGTTAAATATTTTTGATAAATAAATATTGAGCTTGACTTGTGAAATTTTTTAAAATAATATTTAACTTGAACACAATTCCTCACAAAAATACTTTTATTAACTCGAACGCATTCCAACCACAACGCCGCCATCTTTAATTGCGTTTTATAATATTTATTGTTAGCTGACAAAGTTACATTTAAATTTGCATAATTTATTGATAATTTTTTTTAATACATTTAATATTCGTGAAGCATAAGTTGTTTTAACCCTACATTGTTGTCGATTGCTTTTTACAAATGTACATTGACATTCTTCAATTTTCATAAATTTAGTTTTTTTCCGTTATATTCTCTATTATGTTTCTTTTATAACCAATAAATATTACTTTATCATATTTCTTTTTCATAATTGTCCTTAGATAAGTTTATATTAATTAAACTGTGAACTATATAATTATTGGTAGCTCTCTTATATGTATTTGAATGTTGCAAATCTTTAGTTAGTCTCTGTGTGTGGGGGGGGGAGTTGTATAAACAATGGACATTAAACTATTGTTTTGCTTAAACACATTTACATCTAAGAAGAGAAGTTATTTTCTTTTTTCTATGTATGTGGTAAAATATATGGTTGGGTAAAACCCATTGACATTACCACAAAAATCTATACTTTAATTTTTATCAAATACTGTAAAAAATGTCACCCATATACTGAACCCACATGTTCTCAATTTAAATTTAGTCAGAAAAATGTATTAAACAAATAACGAAAAAAGAAAGAAATGAATATGCCTATTCTATGGTTTTGACGCTTTTACTGTGTTTAATTTAACCTTTTTTTTTTTAGGTGTGGTATGTATAGAAAGGATAAAGAATAAGTCATAATTTTGGTCATTCTTAATACTTGGTTTAGCAAGAATCATCAAAAAAAATGTTAGGTTTGGTGTTTATATATTTAACCGCCCATACCTGCGGATAAGCGATAAGGTAAATCAATATGCCGATAACCTGCATAACCAATGTTGACAAATTCTGCTTATTTACTTATGTTATAGCACTTTATCTGCATATTTACCTTATCGCTTATTCCCTGGTATGCACGGTTACATACAGGATGTTTCTCTAATGCGCGGAGATAATTCAGGGGTTGGTTAAATAGGTCAATATAAAGAAAAACGTTCCTATAAAAATATGTCCCGAAACGCTTCTTTTACCAGCTATCCGCCATTTTTTTTACTAAATCATTTATATATCTAGAACGGATCAACCTTTTGGATGGTAGTTACCAATATAAAGACCTAGTTTGAAAAAAAAAAAGAAGATTTTTTCCAATAATTTGTTTCAAAATTGCTGCTATTGAAATATCGCAAATAAAAATAAATAATTTTTATAATGGGTATATATACCTAACCTAACTTACTTGATATGATTCTCACTAAACCTAGTATAAAGAACACCATTTTAAGAGAAATGAGATTTCATTAATAACATATAAATATTGTGGGGTAAAAATTCAAAAAAAGTCCAGCCTGGATATAAAATAACTCATTAAAAAGTTTTTTTTTTTTTTTAAATCACTGGAGGTGGTGACATTGTTGTTGAAACGCGTTTGAGTTAATAAATTTATTATTTGTTAGATATTAAGATCAAGTTTTAATTTCATTTTAAGACCAATAAATTCTTATTTTTATTTAAAAGATATTTTAACGACAAGATAGTCACTCTTTAGTACACCTACCCAGTAGAAAGTGGGAAGTTTTAAATCATTTGTAGGAGCAGTTATTTAGAACATACGTGTTGAAACGCATATGTCATAAAAGAAAAATCATAAGTATAAGTACAGACTATTATTTATTTGTTCATTTTGGGTTCAAATAGTAGTACACAGCAAAAGTGTCATGATTACTAAAATTACCAATAAATACATTTTACACACATCTTATTTGAAATACATTCTTGAATGAAGGAGTCTGCATAAAATACATATAATATATATATATTTATATTTATGTATTGTATTATCTACTCATACAAAAATTGGCAAAATATACGGATTTGTTGATCTCTAAAGTAGTCACTCTTGAAATCCTCCGGAAAGTAAAATAAGCTAATTTTGAATTCGCACGATTTTAAATGTGATTCCAATTTATAATTTCATCCATAGCAACATCAAGATATCAACTAATACATAAACATTGTTTTTTACCGCTAAAGTTTTCAGAATTCACTCAAAACATTCGTTAATCCAAATTAAAACACGCTTTGTTCTTTATCGATTTTATCGGGTGCCGTAGGGTATTTACGAGTTCTGGAAATTTTACTTTCTCACGGAGAAATGTATGTAATAGCTAATAAATAATAAAGTTTTGAGATACTCTAAACACAAATAAATTGGTTACTTTATCCAGTATATGAGTAAATATACGCACAGATGGTTAAAAAATTACAATATATACGATATTGATAGTGTAGTTTTCGTTACTCGTCTCATCTCTCAGTAAACTATTAAGTGAGCCCGTCTGATCAATATTTATTCCTTATTATTGTAGCCTACAACCACACTTATTTTCATATGATTTACAAGGTTTATCATTTACTCATATCAATGGTAATTATAAATTAATTATGCCAAAACACGGCATTAACTTTCTCATTAATCCATCTTCAAAACCGAACCAAAACGAATCCAAAATGTCAGTTCAGTAGTTGTTAGTCAAAAAGTAGATCTTAATGCGTCTTTAAAAAAATTATGTAAGAGGTTAAAAGTGCTACACTTGTGCCCTAAAGATGTCCTCAGTGTGAATGGTATTTGAATGAAATAGAGATTTTAATTACGACGGTCAAACTTTAAAAAAAAAAAAAAATTATTTTAGTTTTTTTTATTTTTTTTTTTTTAAGCAATTATTCTTAAACCGTAATATTTTTGTAGTAGCGATTTTTCACACTGGTTTGGGTCACTAATCTGGATTCTTTCTGATATCTTAACGAAATAAGTTTAACGGATTTTGTGAAATTACGTAGCCTATTTTATAACAGATTCATGGTCGAATTTTTTTTTTTTTATCAATAACTCTCAACGGTCATTTTTTTTTGGAGAAATGGCGACCAACAGGCTAGGTTAGGGCACTTAGAGGCAACATTTGAACAACATTTTATCAAAATTCGTTAACTGAATTAAAAGAAAATTATAATTTGTGATTTTTCTTATACCAACAACTTAAAAATTTGAGTGATATAAGAAAGTTGAAGAAAAGTCCCGAAATATGGCCAAAATATACCCATATACCAAATTTGAATAAAATCTGTCCACGAGTTCGGGCAGTACAGCACTGTAGACAGATATCTTTCTAGGAACCCCTTTTTTGGCACTAAAACAGATATGTTTGCTAAAAAATATCAATGTTTTGACACAACACATAACTTTCTCAATACTACTTATACCTATGTGAAACAGTAAAACCAATTATATAAATTACACAAATCGATTTTTTTTGAAGTTCCAAGATATGATCAAAATATACTCACATAACAAATTTAATTAAAATCAGTCCACGCGATTCGGATGTAAACCACTCCACCTACGACTGGCAGACCACTTTTTTGGACCTCAAAACCATTATATACGTATTTTTTTACCAATCACATAACCTTCTCCAAACTACGCATTTGTCAGAATTTGTTTTTTTTTTTTTTTTTGTTTAAAGGCGAAAAACCCCTCGGTAACCATCGCTTTATGGAAAAAAAAAAGAAAAGAAAAAAAGAAAAAAAAGGAAGATAGACGACCATAAAATAATACACCCTAGTCCTTGAATACCCTGAGTCATAGTAGGAAGAGAACCATAGTTAGTCAAAAGATATTTTTTAGAAATGATTAAAAAGTGGGACCTAACTCAAGACTACGTGAATAACTTTAGACTGGTGAGTTTTAGGTAGGGTATCTCGGGAATGCCATTATAATTGACCCCCTGAGTGTGTAGGTGTGAGAAAGTAATGAACTAAGCATATATATATTTGTAAATCTCGCATTGATTATTAACCCAGGTAAAAATAATCTGGGACAAATTCGTAATGTATTATGTATGAAGATGAGTATAGAAGTGCGGGTGTGCGGTTGTGTAAAACAAAACAAAGGAAGGCGACGGAAACCACGACATCTCCTGTAAAAGTGATGACACTAATATTTGTATACATTTCGCTTAAATCCTTCAGACAGGCCGGGATAAAAGTTCCCAGAGGACCTCGTAGATGAGATTAAATAATTAATTAGGGTTAATCTTTGAACCTTGCATGGGCAATCCCTAATTTGAAATTCTCCTTTTCCTTTTCTATGTGGAGGCTTTAGTTTGAAATTGTTATTTAAAAAAACATTACTGTACTTTCATTTTATATTTTCATCTAAAAGTGTTTTTTGTATAAGTATTTATTACCGAATTTAAATTGTTTTATTAATTAATTAATCTATTCATTTATAAAAAACACTTCACATATACAAGGATAAAATAAAGCAAAAGCTTAAAGTTTCAAATATTTTGCTTTATTTTATCCTTGAATATGGAGTTTCAACAAGAAATATCTGCTATTACATTAAACTTCACATATATTTACATTAATACATTTAAAGAAATCATACCAACACGTGGTGCCGAATGAAGGTATGCAGGAAAGTTTGTATAATGATCATAAATTCCCCTATAATATTATACATACTACTTTAAAAAATATATTAAACACAGTGATTTTACATGAATCCAATCGAAAATACGATTGGACGAAAATACTTTGTGACGATATAACTGAGTTCAGAAACTGAAGTTGAAGAGATTGGTCGGAACTTTGTCTGTAACAATATTGAGTATACCACCTTAGTAAAACTAGCAGTATTTCGTTCGTAAAGACGGCCGGGCATGGTGTGACTGTTTGACACGTTCTAAATTTTGTTTCTATATTTTATTCTAAATTACATTAAGGCTGTTTAATTAATTCGCACCATAAGTTTCGGGGTTTTACCGGAGCCAAAATTCTCAAATAGGACGTGTGTGGTTTAATTATTAGAAGAATGACGGGTTGAGGCAAACTTCAGTTCATCTCAATTAGTGATAGTGTTGGTGTGAGTAAATATTTAAAGTTTTCTTAATCACGGTAAATAGTTTAGCTCATCAAAGCTGGGCACTCTATGGTGCGTGGGCAGACATTGGGTATTGATTTAGGTCTCACAATGTACTAAGGTCTAAACGTATGTTACCGTCACAAATTGGTTTACAATCGTTGCAGCTTGACAACACAGATGCTCAAAGATCTGAAACTCAAAAAATGTCAAGAAACTAGTGAAATGTCTACATATATATATATATATATATATATATATATATATATATATATATATATATATAGAGAGAGAGAGAGAGAGAGAGAGAGAGAGAGAGAGAGAGAGAGAGAGAGAGAGAGAGAGAGAGAGAGAGAGAGAGAGAGATTTAATTAACAGCTCAATCCGATCTCTCCTAACTTGGTACAATCATTCCTTGATACTTACAGTATTTGTAAATAAAATCACAGATTTCGATAAATTATGTCTTAAATGCTTTGTCATGTTGTTAAATAAAATGTGTAAGACGTAACAAGAGATTATACTTGAATTAGATTTATTTAATTTAGTATCGCACGCTGTATCAACCTGAGCTTGTCTAGTCGAGTACAGGTGTTCTAAATAAGAGAATATACCTGGGATCTCACATAAAATGAACCGATATTTAATTTTTAAATAACACATCTCACAGCTTAATTCTAATAGGGGACTTCCTTTACTCTAACGAGACATTTTTTGGGGTGTATTCAAAATTTCAAAATGTGTAAATTTTACAATATGGCTTAAAACTTAAAAATTTCTTGTGGTTATCCCTATATTTTTTGATGATTTCGAATAGAAAATGTTATTTTTCGGCATTTTTTTTTTTTTTTTTTTTTTTTTTTTTCCCTCTTTTTTTTCATAAACGTACCGTTACCATTTAGCCAGTAGACCGGATAAACCTGTTTATTATATACAGATAATAATAAATTACACTAGGGGAATTTTGTTTAAAGACGAAAACCCTCTGGGGTATTTTCACCTTATATACAAATAAGGAATAAAAAACATAAATAGACACCTATACCTCGAATACCCTAATAACGTTAGGGTCTGAAGAAAATTAGTTGGTCAAGAAAGAGATGATAGGAAAGATGAAAGATTTAACCCAAGAACATATAAAATGGTGCACATCCAGGCGAGGTCCCTCGTGATTGCTACGTTACAGAGGAAGCATTATGAGATAACTCTGATTGTTTTCCTTGTAATCACTAATGATAAAGATTTACTGTAGGGAAATTAAAAACTGTGTAATTACATAACATATATCTAGTGCTTTTATAAAAGCCAAAAATTATGCAATATACAGAGTGTCTCACATAAAGTAAACCAATAGCTAACTTTTAATATATCTTAGAGCATACTTCTAATAAGTTACTCTCTTTACTTTTACATAACATTTTTTGGGTGTATTCAAATGTTTAAAATTCGTCTTCCATTTTCCAATATGGCTCCCAACTTGACAATTTCTTATATAAACCTTTATATTTTATGATGATTTCGGATGTAAAATGTAATTTTAAGACTTTATTATTATTATTTTTTTTCATAAACGTAACCGTTTACAGACCCACTCTTTACGTCATTTTGACTTTGAGCAGTAGTGGTTTGGTCTCTCAATATTCCTTTTTAAATTAAATTTCTCTTAAAATCAAATTTCGTACATCCTGTTAGAAATGAATGTATCCAATTTTTTAAATAATTTACAAATTTAAGTAAAAGTAAAGAAGAAAAATACGGTTCTTTGCCTCTTTTACCATTACTAATTTAGTACTGGAGTTCTCCAGAATCTTTAAATAGGAAAATCGAAAATAAGAAACAAAACACGGACAATCAAGTTTTTTATAATGATTTAGGCTTCAAAACTCGATTTCGAGATAAAGTTAATTTTAAAAGGAATATTGAGTGACCAAACCACTACGACATAGAAAGCGAAAATTACGTAAAAGATTGGCTCTAGCGGTTAAACCGTTTATGGAAAATAAACACAACAAATAATAAACTTAAAATTACATTTTCTATCCGAAATAATTGTAAAATATATGGATTTCCATAAGAATTTTATTATATTTTCAGTAGAACACGTCCGGAGCGTAAATCACGTCAAATAATCGTAGATTTTTTATTTTCGCTATTGTGGATATCGCCAAAGTGTTCCTTGAACATTTAATCTTATACAGGTGTCTCACCTAAAGTGAACCAATTCAGTCATATCTTTTGTGGTGTATTTAAATTTTCAAAATTTATCCTCCATTTTCCAATATGACTCCTAAATTTAAAATGTATAATAGAAACCCCTAATATTTTATATTGATTTCTGATAGAAAATGTAACTTTACGACTTTATTATTACTGTAGTTGTATTTTTTTAATAAACATTACCGTTTAGTCGCTTGACTCATTTAGACTTGGCTCAGTAGTGGTCTAGTAAATCAATATTCAATTTGAAGTTAAATTTGTCTTGAAATTGAGTTTTTAAGCCTAAATCATTATAAAGAAACTTAATTGAATGTGTTTTGTCTACCATTTTCGATGTTCTTGATTTGTATATTTGTAGATTCTGAAATATAATATGAACACTAATCGGATCGTTTAAGATTCCAACTGGGTCACCAACCATCTCCTCCTAGGTGGAAGAAAAAACCGTCGGCATTCCAGGGTTTGTATAATATCGTATATCGATAGGTACACCATAATGTGTACTGCCACTGTTATCCTAATGAATGTTAAATCAAAATTACAATGAAATAATAAAGCCACCCACAAACGATTTTACTTATTTTAAAATGTGTGTGTATTGTTCAAGTGTACACTAGCTGTAGTATTAGGACTTATTTACTGTCTTTTGATCAATTCGGAAAGCAACATAAAAACGATTTTACCTATTTTAAAATATGATGTGTATTGTTCAAGTGTACAGTAGCTGTAGTATTAGGTCCTATTTACTGTTTCTTGATCTATTAGGAAAGCAACATAAAAACTATTTTACTTATTTTAAAATATGATGTGTATTGTTCAAGTGTACAGTAGCTGTAGTATTAGGTCCTATTTACTGTTTCTTGATCTATTAGGAAGCCACATTTAAACGATTTTACATATTTTAAAATATGATGTGTATTGTTCAAGTGTACAGTAGTTGTAGTATTAGGGTCTTTTTACTTTTTCTTGGTCTATTAGTGTTGTTGTGTCACGTTGCGAGTTCACAAGAACGACTACCCTCAAAGGCTCACCGTAGTGAGTACGGGCGAAGCAATCATGAAGAAAACCTCCTCTAGGAGTTGACATCTCTTTCTTCAATCATTCTTAACAAGTCTCTCTTTACCATGTGGTGATCATTTATGACCCTGACGCTATTTTCTACATCGAGGTCTTTATTTTATGTTTGTTTTTACTTTTTGTAAGGGAATGGTAAGTGACATCAAGAAAAAAATTAACAACACATATACTGAAACACACTGTCGTTAAGAAACAACCGTCTATCCAACTTGGACAATGAAATGAACTACTGGAAAGCACTCTTTGTCTGTAGAGGTATCCACTTGACACCGTCCCACTACGTTCCAGCCCTCTCTATGCGCTGTACTATCCTGTAGAAATGATAATTGTTACAATGTATCGATTAATAATTTGCCTTATTTTTCCTTAATATATTTAAGCTATGATTTTAAAGTGTGTATTCAGTTTAATTGGGATAATTTTAAGAATAAATCTAAAAGGAGACAAAAACCTAAAACCTAACCTCAAAACTAAAATCTGTGAGTTAAGAACTGTTCAGTATAGAAGTCATTTCACTCATGAGCCTATACTAACTTCATTGTAATCGATAGACGCATATTAGCAGAGGGAGATACGTGGATTTGCATCACCGCGTGACTGTTAATGATGTATTTACGCTCTTTTTTAATAGAGTAGATAGGTTTTTTTGTAAGAATTCAAGGTATTGAACCCTTTAAAAGGGGGGAAATATTTATTTCGAGCCCTTTATTTATCCACAAAATTAAGAAATAAACTGTAAAAACGTTATGTTTTTTTCTTGTTTTCTACAGGCCCCATAGCCCACGAATACTTTAATAGTATCAAGTTCGAAAGAGATCGAGAGTTATTTAAGAGAAAACAGATAGGAAAAATTAAAGAGAGGGATCTAATATATAAAAACGTTGTAGATCCAGATAGGTTCTTCAGGATTTCCATTCCCTTACTATAAAGAAAGCCCTGGAATTGACATATATAGTTTTCAAAAATCGTTCGTAAACTTTAGGACCATATTTCTCACAAAAAAAACGAATGAAAAAGTTTATGTAAACATATTTCTTAAAATGCGTAGTTTTCTATCTAGCCGACATTTTATTTTTTAACAAAAAAAAAATCACATCATTTTAACGGTAATTGATTAGGGTTGAATTTTTATATGCTACTTTGAGATATAAAAGGTCCAATTTAGGAAATTAATCATCTGATTTCCGTAATTCATTATAAATAGCGGCTATTGTAACTTTTTAATGTTGAAAATCTCAAAAATGTTAATTAAAACAAAATATTTAAAAGTAACAACAGATAATAGTTGTGACATATTACTATCAGGTGTGTCGGTAACTCACTTTAAGCTACAGGAGACTTAGAGATAAAAATGTGCAAAATTAAAACAATAATTTTGGTTCTTGGATAATCTTATGTGTTGTAGACAATTAATATTTTTCAGATAACAAAAAACACATTTTTTTTACCGTTAAAAATGGAAAATATTTAGGTTTTTGAGATATTCAACGTTGAAGAGTTTAAACCGCCCCCATTTTGAAATGAGTAAAGTAATTCGATTGATTATTTTTCGAAAAATTTGCCTCAATTTTTAATTGTTTTTTAGACTTATTTTAAATTAAAATAAACAGTTTTTTAGGGAATTTAAGCTATTGACCCCTTGTTAGAGGCAACTGTTTTTTTTTTTTTTTTTTTTTTTTTTTTTTTTTTTTTTTTTTTTTTTTTACTTTATGGGCCCAAATGTTGAAATATATATATACACAGTATATATATTATTCTATATATTCATATTTGTTTAAAGACAAAAGACCTCTTGGTTATCATTGCCTTATAATAAACTAAAAAAGAACATAAATCATAAACCAACAATACTCTAACAAAATTTGTGATGATCATTAAGAGGTGTATCGCCTACAACAAGGCAGACAAAACTAAGCCTCCTCTTTACAGAATCACTAGTATGACAGATGATTTTTGTCAGCTGGTAATGATAAATAAATAACGTGGCGGCCTCCAAGTAGATGATATCATCATGACACATGAAGAGGAAGAAGACAAGTGTAATTCATATAACATTTGGGTCTGCCAGTGAGAAAGTATTGCGTAATACTCCGGTAATTTGTCTTGTCTAAAGCCTTGTCCACATTATCGTATTATATGTGGTAACAAATAAAACCCGTGTCTTAATAGCTTATTGCCCTTAAGGGCTTACTGTAGTGAATATGTTTTTGACAATGTAGAGGAGATTGAATCTATAACTTTTACATGTAGTCTAGGGTTAAATCCCTCTTTGTTCATCATTCTGATCAGGTCTCTCTTGTTCTCTTCCGACCATGACGTTATTAGAGATAGGGGTCTATATTTTATGTTCTTTCTTCATTTTTTTATAACGCCATGATTAACAAGAGGTATTTTGCTTACAGACAGTAAACAATATACATAACAAACTTCAACACCTTTATAAGAATAAAATTTTTATTCTTCGTTAGGGTTTACATTTATAACACAACTATTATAATCTTGAGTTTCATTTTTCAACAGATAGCCTTAGCTTTGATATGATCAAATATGCCAAGATAGGAAAAAATTTTTAAATAGTTTTTCTCGTTTTGATTGTAGAGAACACATGAAAAATATTTTAAAAACACTTTTCGGCTTTCAGGATAATATAAGAGGGTTATTTCTGAGAAACACTTAAATAGATTTGTTTAACATAATATACTTTGTTTACGCTAAGTGTGTAAAGTAAGAAATTTAACCACAAATATATTGGAAAGGTATGGTTTACTTAAAAAATTATAGGTAAATATGAAACAAGTAAGATTTACACAAGTACTTTTGAAGTTAAACTTCTTTATTGAGAGTGTATTTTGACATTCTTTTTAATGTATACAGTTCACAGACTGTATTAAGAACAGAATGTATCAAGAACAGACTGTACATCCTATGAAATTAGATTTTAGTAAATTAAACTCATTTTTTCATTATATACAAGTTCTTTAAATTCTTCTTTTTTTTAAATTTGCAATTATTTAAATTCGAAAATGTATTTACTATCAAATTTGTAACATGTGTAATTCCTGCATCGCCTATTGCCCTCAGGGGTTACTATAGTAAATACGTGCGATCACTTATTGTCCTCAGGTACTTACTACAGTGAATACGTGTCACGTATTACCCTCAGGGGCTAACTATAGTAAATACGTGCGATCACTTATTGTCCTCAGGTACTTACTACAGTGAGTACGTGTCACGTATTACCCTCAGGGGCTAACTATAGTAAATACGTGCGATCACTTATTGTCCTCAGGTACTTACTACAGTGAGTACGTGTCACGTATTACCCTCAGGGGGCTAACTATAGTAAATACGTGCGATCACTTATTGTCCTCAGGTACTTACTACAGTGAGTACGTGTCACGTATTACCCTCAGGGGGCTAACTATAGTAAATACGTGCGATCACTTATTGTCCTCAGGTACTTACTACAGTGAGTACGTGTCACGTATTACCCTCAGGGGTTACTATAGTGAGTATTTGCGTGGCAATCCCGAGGAGTCCTGGTAGGGTCTATATTTCTTTAGACCCTGAAGCCATTACATTATTCAAGGTCTTAATTTTATGTTCCTTTTTTTATAACGTAATTATGGCCGGTTTTGATTTACCTTTAAAAAACAAGTAGACAAAGTTAGCTTCCTTATCAAAATAATCGATCTGGATAAAAACTATGTTGGTTATTTGTGTATTAAGCAGAAAGATCAAACGGTAATGAACTTATTTACCAAATTCCCTATAGTGTCGCACAGTAGATGACTTTGGTTTTGGGGGGATTTTTTTCGATACCCAAGATTTTATAAATTTCTTGTGAAGGATTGTTAGGTTTTGGGAAATTTTATGAGGGCTCTTTGGATGTTTAGATAGGAATTAATTAGGGAATTTTATTTCTGAATGACAAGCATCTTGTTCGTGGTGGGAGTTTGGGATAGGAAAAATCTTTTAATATTGATTACTGGTCTTTATTTTATTCTTCATCCTCCTTTTTTATAAGGCTCTGATGACCGAGGGTTTGTCGCCTTCAAACAAACAAGGAATTAAAAATATTCGCTTATTTAAATACGATCGTGGATTATTCTTTTCCCCCAACACTGTATCACTGACTTCCTTACCTGACATTCTGCGAGACAATCGATAAAGCACTGACAGATTGTCTATAACATAAATTATTCTTCCGGTTTATCATTTATTCAGAATTGTGTAGCTCATGGGGATTACCGGATATAAAGAATTGGGTCACTTCACTCATGGTGGATATTTGCAATCGTTCGGAAAATTACTCGGCGATCTCTTGGATCATTGGGTTAACTGTAAACGTACGTCGATTCAGCACAGCTTCACTCAGCTAAGATGATATAGTGCTGTTCCTGGGATCCTACTGTAACTGAATTTGGGAAACTTAAACCAAAGTGGTGGTATTCAGATTTTCGAGTGAAAGCGCTTTCGAGGGATTATTATATTTATATTATTGCAGGGTTGGCTCCAGGCACTGTAACTATAGGCATATATAGGGTCATATCCAGAGAAGAATGTTGACGTCTTCAAAAATCAGAGACCTCAACACGGCACTTGGGCAGTACTAAAGACTCAACATGACTACAGTGGCTGACAACAGAATATCGATAGGCTATCACGCCTCCTAAGAATACGGGATCATTAAGGGTTCTAAATGCTTCTGTCATGGCTGGGAACAGAATCTCAATAGCTCAACATTTCTTTGCCACTCGATGAGGTCTCCATGGATTCAAAGTGATTTTGCGATAGCTGAGAAAGAAAATTGAAGGTCGGTGAAAAATAATCAGGTTCACAGAGGACTCAACATGCCTCTACGGTGACTGTAAACAGAATATCGAGGCTCCACATACGTGTACGACAATACGAGGATTATAATGAATAAAAAATGGTTTGGTTCTCCTTAACACTTCGATATAGCAAATCAGCTTCAAGTAGCCCGACTAGAGATGAATGATATTTTACGGACTGATACTTTGTCACAAATATCTTTAAGTAACAGTTACCATCACGATTTAGATATTTTTACTATACATCCAAAAAAACATGGACTTCAATGTTGAAGAGAGGAAAGACTGGCAGGGGTGAAGCTTCTATGGTGATTTTCTTATTAGCGACCCTTGTGGTGAATACTACTGACTCTGGAAATTTGATATTAAATAATGAATATAAAAATAGTGATGATTTTCTTCACAAAAGCTACATTTTTTGTAATTTTAGTTTTAAGAAAAGAAGACCGCGGAGGTGGTGGACTGCAATGTTTCTAGACCAGTCTGAAATTTCCTAGATTCCAAATAATTAAAACATAACTAATAGGAAGAGATTCCTAAATTTTGCGAGTTTATTGGGAATTCATCTTGTACTCCCATAAATAGAATTTTTTGTTTTTTAGAATATTTGTCTGTCGTATGTGCAGTGCTCTACAGCCCAAACGCGGTGCCGATTTCAATAAAATTTGGTAAATTTGAAATATTTTGGCGCTGTTTTTTTAAAAATTATTTTGATAATTCAAATTTTGGGGCTCCCATAAAAAATACTGTTTTCTTAAAATCGACTCAAGCGATTTTCATCAAATTTTGTGTAGTCTCTTAGGATCTAAGCAAAACTTATTGGTCGCCATCTCTCCAAAATGTATCAGTAAACAAAACAAAAACTCGCCCACAGGGCGGTTATAAAATAGGTGATTTCTCCAAATAATCTCTACCGATTAAGTTAACATTTTAGTGAAATGTGAAGAATAATTAAGACAGACGATGATGGATGAGAGGTTTTTACATTTATAAACAAAAAGACAAACCAATTTAAACAAAACATAATTTAACCGAACACATGTCTATGCTAGTAAATATTGATCTTAAAGATAACAAAAAATGTGGACATGTAGAAATAATTAAGACTGATACATCTATACATATTTAGGGGATAATGACTGCAATAGTTTTTCGCCTTACCCCCCTCCCCCCCATCCAAATCTATTAATATTTAAAACGAACGTCTCTCGTACTTCTTAAGTTTATATCTCGAGAATCTTTCTTCAGATTATATTGCTGTTTTCTTTTCTGTGTGGTATGTTATCTAGTTACATTTTCGCCAATGTTTTAGTAAAATCGGTTCAGTAGTTCAAGAGATACAAAAATATTTGTTTGCAAGTCTACTATAGAAACCAAATTTTTCGTCATATTTTACATGTTTTCTTATCATTTTCATTGATAACATGTGTATTGTCAATGATAAAATGTGCATTTCATTTGAATGCTAATTTGAGATGAAAACGTTTTTGAAATCGGTGTATATGATTTTAATTCTATTTGTAACTGAAATGTTTTCTTAAATCGATGCATTAATTCTCGAGTTATACACGTTTTTTTGCTGCTGTAAAGTAGAAAACCCAGATATTCTTGTGTACTGTGAGTGACAAAATTAGTATATGATTTAAAAGCTAATTTCTTTCGAGCAATTTAAAATATATTCTCCCGTATATTTTTGACATTTCACAGACAAAACGTACATTTTATCAATAACAAAATTTAAATCAAATTAAATGGTTATTTATAATTAATATAATCGTTTGAGGTGTCAAATTTATGTGAGATTTTTGTTTGGAAGCCGTCGTATATTAATCTGAGTGATTTGAGTAGGTTAGCGTAGTCTTCAGATGGACACTTGTAAAGATGGTTTGAGAGTTCTACTAATGGTAAAACTAATAATGTTTACAAAAAGCTCTCAGAAAAGAAGACTTTTTTAATGTCTTCATACTTTATCTTCTCTGCTGTACCTATTGTAATTTTTTTTAAGGGTAGAAAAACAAATTATTAGATATTTAAAATCATTCTAGTAGCTTTAGTGCACTTAAACTTCCTATACTTTAATATCCTATCCTGAGCTTCACACACTAAAATATAATGCAAATTGTGTATTTCACACGAGTGGAGATGAAGGAAGTTATCAATCTGCACATAAAGCCTAATTCCAACGCGAGACAACACAAAGAACAATAATCCAAAGTTTGAACTATATTGAATTTATCGTCTTGTCTGTGTAGACTGGTTGCGATTTGAAGACAGAAATAGGGGTGCTTTCTTTTACTTACGGACCCTAAAAACAACCAAGAACAATAACGATGGAACTGTAAAGTAATGTACAAGGTGTTTCAAAAAGGGCTTTAAAAGTATTTAGAAATTTATTCAGATAACCTAAATTTACGTATGTATTGCTGTAATACCAAATTCAGTCACCAAAAGCTCCACCACATTTGCGGTTAGAAATTACTCCTTTTTATTTCTGTTGAAAGAGCTCGCTGTGTGTTAGGTTTTACGCAACTAATACGCAACGATAGTTTAAACCAATTATCAGTACCGAGTATGGTAAGCATCCTCCGAGTAGGCTTATAATTTTACTCTTGGAATATTGAGACTGGTTGTTCTGTATCAGGTCCCTCTCGTCTTCCTGATGTTGCTGTGGAGAACTTTACTCGTAGCCTCAAGAAATCAAAGGATCGTGTACTTCGTTAATGTTTACACTGGAACTCATACAAACTTACGAGATAACATCGTTTGTCAGGAATTCTGCACAGGAAAAGGGAATGAAGAAACATTTTTGGACAAAGAAATTTTTAGGGATGAGTAACATTTCACATCAATGGTAAAGGTGCTACCCTCAATTGCAGAATCTGTAGTACCAAAAACCCATATCTATCTTTGGAGGATATTCTCGATATTATAAAAGTGAATGTGTTTTAAAGTGTATGACCCGTTCCTTTTAATGGAGAAAGTGGTATCATATGTGGATATGCTGAAATATTTCCTCATTCCACAGTTAGACAGAGATGGGCTTTTTCACTACCAACAAGACGAAGCTCCACCTCACTTTCACACAGAAGCTCGCTAATTCTTCAATAGCCGATTCCCAAGTCGATGAATTAGCCGTACAAGCCAAATTGATTGGCCGCCTCGCTCACCAGTTAGTACTCTTCTCGATTTTTACTATGGGGTTTCATTAAAACGAGTGTTTAAGAAACCTGCTGATTTCCAGAACTGAGAAATTTAATTTACGCCACCGCTGAAGGAGTCACCTGTGATGTACTGGTTTCAGTTTGGTTAGAAACTTACTTCAAACGGAATATCTACCATATTACAAATGGTAGTAATAGTGATGAGCAAAAGGAGTCTTGGTCTTGCAGCCTTGGTCTTGGTCTTGCATAATATACGAGACCAAGACCAAGACCAAGACCGCCTTTCGAATGCAAGACCAAGACCAAGACCGGAGTGTGCAAGACCAAGACACTTGCAGCACGAGTCTCGCAAGTCTCGCGAGACTCTTGCAAGTCTTACAGGTATCGTGTTGTAGTCTGGCCGGATATCAGACTCTGTGCAGCATTTGATATCAGAGAACGCCGGCAACGTTTTTAATTTTTAAAAAACAAACAAACAAAACAAAACCAACTGCATTTCCCATCTGGTCACTTCTTGGAATTAGAGTTGAATTTTCCCACGAACGGTACATTAAAAAGTGCCGAATTTTATTTCCTCAAAACCCTTGAGAACGGAAATATTATAACGTCGCTTCCGTTGTACTTTACTGTAAACAAATTATATAAGAGAAATGAAAAGTAGTTAGTTGATTTTTAACTTTCAACGTGAAACTACAAGGTGTTAGCTGTCGACCTGTGAATAACAAGTACATTTTGGTTGTTTTTGTTCTTTATTGTTAGTACAATTTGTTTCTTTTTCTTTTAAAATTTTACTATATTTGATTTTATGTTATGAGATTTTATTAAAGTGAAGCTGTGCGAACTGTAAATAGTAACAATTTCGTTTTTGTTTTCTATTGTTATTATTTTTAATTTTTTAATTTTATGTTGTAAATACGGGATTTTATTTTAAGTTGTTATTATAATTTAAAATAATATAATATAATGAGATGTAATTAGTAGTGCGCTTTAAAGAAATATATTTAAATTCATTTTGGCAAACATTTCAATTTTGTTAAAAAATATGTATGTATATGTGAGTCCTTTTATTGAAAAGATGTGATTTTTAATTTCAAGGCAAGAGTCTCGCAAGACTCTTGCAGCAAGAACAAGACCAAGACCAAGACTCACTATGCAAGACCAAGACCGTAAGACCAATGCAAGACCAATGCAAGACCAAGACCAAGACTTGGTGTGCAAGAACAAGACCAAGACCAAGACTTGGGAGTCTTGGTCTTAGTCTTGCATTTGCTCATCACTAGGTAGTAACATCAAGCCAGAATGACTGCTTAATGAAAATCGTGATGGGTTTTTCTTTAAAATGACATCTCAACCGATTATATTCCTCACGGGTTCATCGTGAATACGGAAGTTCCAAAACCGAGGAACCAGTTGGATCTACATCTTTCTTCACATAGTCTTGGGTTAGATCACATTCTTTCATCTTTCTATCGCTTTTATTAGTAATTATTGGTATCGTCTCGTTATAATAATTTTAGTGTAGTTAACTCATTAAAAACTGGTTACTGAAGAGTGGTGATAGCTCGGACAGGGTAAGGGATTTAGGATCACTGTCTGGGTATAGGCTACTATTATTGCCTTCCGAGTCTGATGTTATTAGAGTATTCGAGGGTTAGGGTCTTTACCAAAGAGTGTTGTATGGTCGGACAGATTAAGGGATTTAGGACCAATATCTGTGTACCATGCTGCCTTCTGAATTTGATATTATTAGAGTACTCGAGGGCTAAGGTTTTGCTTCTTTTTTTTTACAAGGGGATGACGACTAAGATATTTCTCGTCTTTAAACAACAAGAAAATAAAAAATCAACCTATTATATAAGTTTTAATATTTTCAACATGCTTTTAAAATTATTTAGTCCTTGTTGAAACACACTGTATTATTTTGTATTTTTAAGGTACAGGTATTATTGTACTATGAATTACTAAAATATGACTGTTTAATTAATATATATATGTTTATTTAAATAAGGATGAATAAATTGTTATTTAATTTAGAAAACTGTTTATTGTTTCAAGCAATCGATATAGATTGGAGACGAGACCTTTCAGTAGCAATGCTCTAGGGATGATCGTCACTGCCGACCTCAATAGAAGTACAGTAATATCAATATCAATCAATAAAACATTGATTTAGTTAATACTGTAAGCCAGTTATTCACACCAATAAATATTTAATACTTTCGGAATAAATGATGAATTCGTAATGTATGCATGAGCGTTTACGTCCGATCTCTATTCCACAATTTAAAATTTAACTATGGACATTAATGTTGCAAAAGTGTTATGCAAACAGAATGTAATTTCACAATTTTATTCTTTTTTAATCGGATTTTTCGTTTAAATACTTTGTTATTTATCTTTCATGTGTATTTAAGAGAAACACTAATATTCCAGTCAAATTAGGATGGAGTAGCCGCTCGTTTATGAAAAATAAATGCAATAATACGAATTTTTACCAAAATCATACTTGTATTAAAATTCGTAGATGTGAGAAGTGACCAAAAAGAGACCATTATTTTTGTCTTTGTACTATCTTATACAGAAATATTTCTTTCATCGTGTGCACTATCGATTAACTAATAATTTGATAATAAACTTTAAATGGGCGACCGTTGTTACTTTTACACATAACTTAAAAATCTGTTTTGTAAACTCTAAAGGTAGCTGCCATTTTCCAATATGGTTCCCATCTCGTAAATTAACTCTTAAAGTTGCGAACATTATCTGGAGGCGATTTTCCATATTTTCCATTTTTTAATCAGGATAAAAATGTAATTAGCCATCTTCTATGCTATATAAAGACTATTGTAGGACTATAAATAAAACAAGTAATTTGTGCAACAAATAAAAACTTGCTATGATCTAGTGTAAGCTAAGTAAGGTAGTATTGTAGAATAAGCTAAGCAAGGAATGAAATAGCCTATAAATGTTTTTATTTGTAGTCTTATATTAGTATTAACACATCGTAGTTAGTTGTGTATCTTACCGGAATTTTGTGTTTTGAACAATAAAGTTAATATCTTTTGAACGACAAATAATACAGAATTGAAATTTGCAAGCTACTTTGTGCTTAAAAGACTCAATTTGAGAAAACATTATCAATGGATTTCCTTAACTTATTTTAAATTGAGAGTTATTAAAAATGTTTCACATTGAATATCTCGAAAACCATTAAAAATTTACACGATTCAATCCTCATTTAATTAATTTTTTCTCTACGTGAAAAAATAATTCAATTATCAACAAAAAACTGAAAACATAATTTCTTAGTAGTTATCTTGTGCCATAAACAAGTCCTGATCCTAAATTATATTTTATTAAATAAGAACTTTATTGTTGGAACTCAAGATTTATTATCATTCCTGAACAGTAATATATATTACTTTCATTTTTTCACACAGGTGGGTCAATAATCTCCATATTTCATTCAAATTTGAACGAAATCGGTAATGCCGATTTTAGTTTTTTTCACGAACCGACGTTTTTGGATAGATGACGACAAATAAGTTTGATTCAGATTATTAGAGCCAACACGAACTAAATATACGTTCAATATTGTGTATATATGTTTGAGAAAAACATAATATTGCGTTTTTTTTCTTTTGGTAGCTTCTGCCACATTGAGAGTTATAAAATAAAATAAACATCCTGATTAAAAGCGAAAATATTCCCACATAATCTGTAGAGCACTGCATGTAGGACAGACATCAAGAAGAATTTATTTTTTTTATATATTTTACAGTGAGATATTTTGTTGTTGCATTAATGTTTACTTTGATTTATTATTCTATTTCAATGTGTGCAAACTCTGAGTAAATTAATTTATAATTTTAATACTAGTGAACCTCTTTTCCTCACCAACGTCTAGGTATTACTTAGTGCAGCTTTTATTTTAACGTATTATCCTATATAGGCCTAATCCAAAGTTTTCTATGGTACACGAGTATGTATTAAATTAGGATTCTTGTCCTTTTTCCTCGGGATCAAGAGAGGAATCGTTCGGGTTATTTATCGCTCCACTGATATTATCCGATGAATTTGATTTGAAGAAAATCTATTCAATGCATACATAATGTATTTCTGTAGTAACTCTATGTTTAGAGACAGATTTCAGTTCGATTATTTCAAACCAATGCTATAGTAAGAAAAAACATCTATCTAAACTCCGACAACAAGGCAGCAATTTTGGGTTTAACAAACCACAGCTAGACCATCTGGATTATCATATCGTCCTCAAAATACTGATTTTAAAAAAACGTAAAATTAAGCTAAATTCTTACGTGTTAGGGTTATTAAGACAGGTGTTCGAAGTGGCCACCATTCTCTTCCTGGAGAAGCAGTAATCTTTCCTCTACGCTATTCGTGGCATCTGAAAACGAGTTGAAATTCATCTCAGATACGTTTTGAATCATTCCTTTTTTCAGTTCATCAATAATTATTAGTTTTTTACGGTATACTCGATCTTTAAACAGCCCCACAAACAAAAATCTATTGGAATTAGGTTTGGAAATTTCAGGGGTAGGACATTGCCTACCTATCACACGATAGCCAAATAATTCTAATAAATAACCTTTTATTGTTTTGTAAATGTGTGGAAGTGCTCTATCGTACATAAATATCATGCTGTTGAAGTTCTGTTATTAGCATGTATCATGTTCAAATAACGATGTCTTGTTATTGTTACCGTTTTGGCGATACCATTTTGAATCTTTTCAAAAAAAAAAAAAGCTAACATAAAAACTTGAAGAGAACACCATCCAAATTGTAACTTTTGTATTAGGTAGTCTCTGTTGTGTTACTGTATGAGGAGTTGTAACTGATCATTGTATGTTTTTTGACAGATCCATTTGCATGAAAATGTGCTACATTTGCCCTAAAGATATTAGCAATGGTTCCTATATTTTAAGCTACATTTTCCTATATATAATAATACAATCGTTGCTATACTTTAACCTACCCTTTCCTATGTTTTAAGCTAATCGTTTCTTTAAGCTACCCTTTCCTATATTTTAAGTTAAATCTTTATCTATACTTTAAGCTACCGTATCCTATATTTTAAGCCAATCGATCCTATAGCCTACCCTTTCCTATATTTTAAGCTAACCCACCCCATTTATTAAACTAACCTTTAATATATTATAAACTTACCCTTCTCGTATATCATGCTACCCTTTACTCTATTTGTTACCCGTTTCTATGTTTTAAGTTACCATTCCATATATTTTAATCCATCCGTTCCTATACTTTAAGCTACTCTTTCCCCCATTTAGAGCCAACCGTTTCCATAATTTAAGTTACTTTTTCATATATTTTAAGCCATTCATAACGAAAAATAACCTTTCATATATTTTAAGTTACGCTTTCATATAGCTTAACACTTTGAAGCCTAAGCCCGAATATAGGTCGGGCAGTCGCGACAGCGCTCGACGCCGAAGCCCGAGTATACATCGGGCTGCACTAAATAATTCTATACGATCGCGATGTCGGCATATAATCGGGTTTCGGCACTTTTGCTTAGCTAATTGGTTATTTATCTTTGCATGTCTTTGATTTTCGAATAGTCTGTGCTGTTGATATAGACTAAATATAAATATTATAAAGCTGATGCTAGGCAACATAACACGTCTATGAGGAACGTAGCAGACGTTTGTTTAGTCAAAGTTAGTGACTGAGTAATCAAGATTCGTTATGTTTGTTTGTTGTTTTTCTTGAATACTAAATACTTTTTGAGTTATGGTGAACCCAGAATGTTCAGTACCCCTTTGTGTACCTGAATGTTTCAAACTGTATCATACAAAGGCCAATTATGTTTAGTAAAGTGCTGTGTAGCTATTTTTGTTTGTGTGTGTATTTTACCCTTTTTCAAGACTAAGGAGTGTTGACTGTGAGTAAAATATCTATTTACATGTATATATATATTTAAAAAGGTAATTTCTTTAGGTTTAAAATGATATATAATAAGTCATATATGATAAATTTAACAAATACCACAATTTTTTAAAAACATGTCCAAAACCCCCAGGCACAGTAGGAAAGTAGCGCTTAGAGAGTTAGGCTTCAAAGTGTTAAGAATATCGTTCCTATATTTTTAGCTACAATTTCATATATATTTAGCCAACCGTTAACATATTTCAAGTCAACTGTTTCTATATTTTAAGTCAACGATTCAATCAATACTATGCCAATAAAACGAAACAATCAAGTTTTCTCATTTCATATCGAAGTATTTACGTGACATATTTCGACGATCAGTCGGGTGGAATGATTAAAACAGGAAATAAAATTCAAAGGTTTTGCAGTAATTCTTGATCAACTCATAAAATTTTTAAAATATAATCGTTCCTACACTAGCCAAGATATTAAAAGAAACAATGAATATTTCTCATTTTACAACGAAGCTTTTATGTCACATATTTCAACGAACAGTTCGGTATAATATATAAAACATGATATATATAATCTGTCAACATTTAGTAGTCAACATCTAGTAGACGAACGTTTTACACCTATCAAATTGGTGTAAATGTGTTGTGTGTTTTTTGTGTATTTATAATTAAAGTTTTGATGACGTCCATTCAACGAGAGATATCTGATGATGAGATAGACATCCCGAAAAGCGTCAATTAAATTATTAAATAGAAGAGGTCATTGATGGAAAATATAAGGTATTGTACTATTATTTTAAAATATAGGAACAGCTTGGGTAAATATATGAACATATAGCTAAAAATATAAGAACGGGTAGCTTAAAAACGTCGGAACTAGTTTAAATATAGAAACAGGCAGCTTAAAATATAAGAGGTACTACGTTTTTCTGTACAGTTTAGTTTTTCCTAACTTTATTAAGGCTGAAGAAGAATCCAGACATTGTTTGTCATGAGTGTAAATTAATTTTAAATATATAACCAATGGGTAATATACTCTAAGATATGAAATGAGAAATTAACAATGATCCATTTTATTACCATTGCTATTGTTATATAAAGAAATTTAAAAAGTTACATTATTCATTAATAGAGGTTATCATTGAATTAAACTGACAATAGTTTAAATAGTTTAGTCCATGTAAACATTTTTCAAAATTGATCACAATAGTCTAGAACTTAACATCGTGTTTATTTAACATGTTAACTTAATCAGAAGTTGTGTTTGTGTTAATATTAATGACACCTTTAGGTGCTCACTATAATGAGTAAAGGCTTGGCAATCCCGAGGGACTTTAGCTGGGTCGACACTTTTCTTCATTTAGTCTTGGGTTAGATCATTCATCTATCCTCTCTTGCCTAACTCTTATTATTTTTCGGACCCTGACGCAATTAGAGTATAATTGTGGGTTAGGAGTATTTATCTAAAATTCTCATCTTCCTTTTTTTACAAGTCGTTGATGAACAAGTGGTTTTTGGACTTTTAAATGACAAGAAAATTATAGGTTTTACGATGTTAACTAAATTTCAATGTAAACAACCTAAGAGTGTTGTGAACACTTTTGAAAATAAAAATAATCAATAGAAATTTATTAAAATAAAATAAAATTGTATACGAATTGGAATGATCTAGAGGCGTAATCCTCCCCTATTCCCTGTAGAATGTTTTATATTGAGACCAGAACAGTACAGAGTTATTAAAGTAGTATTGGGGTTTTATGCCCTTTTCGGTTCCTTTGTAAATAAACGATAAGATTACTCGAGCTCAACCATACTTTACTATTCCTAGGTGAACACTAAAAGTCCCCGACAAAAGCAGAATGACCGAGTGCGGGATTGGTCGTGTTATTAAATATTTACATTTCGCAAATTTAATAAACCTACTTGTGAATTTTTTTTAACAATAGGTAAGGTAGCGATAACATTTTCGTACCTATGACATTTGGAAATCACATAAGGTAAGGACGTAGTTAATAAATAGTTGCCTACATCATGACGTCATTTATAGTGGAGTGGCAACCCGAAGGACCCTAGCTGATTCTATACTTTTTATGTAGTCTTGGAATAGATTTCTCTCCTTCATCTTTCCTATCACGTCTCTCTTGATCAACTCTTGCTCTTCTTCCACCCTGACACTATTAGAGTACTCCTGGGGTGGGGGTCTTTATTTTATGTTTTTCTCTTCCTTTTTACTTACCCACTGTAGGGTAACCTTGGTAATCGACATCAATATTTTAAGACTGATCTTCACGTTTCATGGCCTCAGGAAATATAACAAGTGATTTTCTACATGCCGTCGGTCCGTCGTCGTCAGCTGGTACAAAAATTAGGATAGGAACATGACATTTAGTAGAGGTAATATAGTGTAATAATTTTGAACCATTGAAGATCATAGAGATCGAATTGAAAATGTCAAAATGGCGGCCATATCACGTCTTTTATTAAACTTATAACACACTAAGTTAGATACAAATTATAAAATTCTGGATGTAATGGTACCAACCGCATTTCTCTAAGATGACAAATAGAGAAGTTATTGTCAAAAATGTAAGTTGCAACACTGACCTCTTAAAAAAAGTAAATCCGTAACCGAGGCCAGCCAGTGGAGGGAAACTAAGACAAGCGAAGCGAGTAGACATTTTTAAAATATACACATGAACGAAGCCCATCAGGACCTAGCCAACGTTAATATATATTATTAATATAAACAATAACAAAGTTCAGAATAACTGTGTAACAACTGTTTTAAACAAACTGACTCTACTGGGTAAGACTCTTTGATTTTACAATTTAACTTTTCCTACAAGACCCAAGATTTCAACTTATGGGCATTACATTTAGAAGATGTGCTTACGGGGCTGGGTAAGTACCATTATAGGATTCATCAACTCTATGATGACTAAAAGTATTTGAAAAACTTTATTTTCAGATTTTCACAATGGATTGACTTTTTTTATTATTTGCTATCCTTTTAATCTACAATTTCCATATAACTTAAGACAGTAACATACCTTAGTTTTCGCTAACAATGCAAGTTTGTCGAAATACAATTTACATGTCCACTGTATTATATACATTCAGTTCCCTTGATTCTGTTTTGTTTTTATATAGAAAGAGTGTTTGAATAGATGCAGTAAAAATTCAATTATCAAAGTTTTTTAAATTTTATTTCCAATAAGTAGTCCAGATGGGAGTTCAACCAGAGATTGGATGCTCTCGACCGTTGTAATCTCGACTTCGCAAATAGGAATGAAGTAATCAACGACTGTGGACGTTATTCCGATTGTGCGACGTGGGAAGAGGGTATATGGGCGTCTGGTTTTGTGTATTTATTTAACAACGAGTAGCTACTAAAACTGTCTTTCCTCGTTATCTACACATAAACACGATAGAGGCCATAAAAATCCAGGTAGTAACATGAAATTTGGTGTAGAAGACTACACTGTGCTGAAATAAAACCCTATTGAAATTAAAAGAAAAATCGAATTTAAAATGGCGGCTCTATTAAACAGGTTATTGTTCACATCAGGTCTTAAACTTTGGTAATGTTTAATGTTTAATTTAGATGCTTAAGTTTTGAAAGATATAGGTTAGGTTAGGTTATTACTGGTAGCTTTTTCAGATGTAATTTAATTACTCTTAATATTATAATATTTTCTGTTGTACTTCAGTATAAAAGAAATGGAATCTTTTTTTTTATAAAACGGGTCAAGCGTATGCTAAAACCACACGACTTAGGGTGCATATAGGGCCTCTTATTTTGATAAAGTCGGAAGTTTTTCAAGCGGCAGTTTAAAATGTACAGACAGACACTCGCATAAAATTATAAGGGTCCTTGGTTTTACGTACCTTAATAAAGAGATATCAATAAAAATGCATTCAATCTTTTAATGGCTAATGAACTGTTTGTTTCACATCTCACAAAAACTGTTTTTAAAACTTATATGCTATGCATTTCTCATTGTGATGTTAAATTGGGTTTTATTTCTTCTTACAAAAACTATAATATATCATTTTGCAATGCAATTTTATTTCAAATACAATTTTTTTTTCAGATATGTAAGTCACGCCTTGTTCAAATTAGACATTGTATTGGACACTTTTAATTTGGCCTAACACCAAACATACATATTCGTAATCAGAATAACTTCTAGTTTTATTTGATACCTTACCTCACACATCATATTTCTAAAAACAAATTTCAACTCGATAATTTTTGCCCCTAGGTCATTTTTTATTTGATACCGCAAACTTTTTCTTATATGTGGGAAAATACTTCATCTTCATATTCATGGTGCGTGCATCCAGTCTCAGGTAATGCCGACCGCACGGTGTCTCTCATACCCATAGCTAGCCAGTCTCCAGTTGGTGGGATCAGTCAGAATTCGTCCAAGAGTGCAATTTGGTTGGAGTATGTGGGAAAATACAATGAATATAATTGCAAGTTTAAAATATATAGGATTTCTCGTGTTGTCTGTGTAGACTAATTCCGACTTAGCGACTTACAGGATCCTTAGTTTCACCTATGAACTCTAAATATGAGAGGAATGTATGAGGTAAGGATGTGAAGATGAAATAAACCGACATACATTTTGTAGGCCATCTAAATGAATCGTTTTTTTTTTTTTAAACAAATCGATGTGCCAGCTCTAAATTGGTTATTTTCGTTAGTTGAGATAGAATGAAAACTAGTTTATAGCAGTAGCAGGTAAAATTAACTTTAACTGTTACTAAACTGAAGGATATTTTCAACAACGCTTAGCAGTACGTTACAATATCACTACCTACGATTGATCAGTTGAACGAAGATCAAAACTGTTAATAGATTATGAAGTGACGTGAAGTTTGGGTGACTCTCTTGTCAGTCGTCAAACGTTTATGTTAGTTGATTCGTAGATGATACTGGCTTAGTATAACTAAAAGTAACTTTGCAATTTAACGTTAGAAGATACAACGATCAAGCACCATAAATTTTAGCTCCTATTTTTTAAGATCTCTTTAACAGATACCATAATTGTTAAACAACTCATTCTTATTAGAGTGATATTAAACTGAATGTTCTTTAAGTACGATGGTAGATGTATTTTTTGCATACGAACTGTTAAAAAGTATACATGCGCATACAATTTTTTTCTTATTGTTTAAAATAGAAAAGCCATTGATCATACCATTAAAAAATAGAGTATAAAATAAATACCCCTAAAATTTAAGTAATGATCTTTAAACAGAAAAACAACAAATAGACACTTTCAAGGAAGAAGCAGAAAAAGATACTTACAAATCGCCTTCAAAAATCAAAATATTGTAGAACATAATAAGATCAAACGATGAAAACCAAATATGGGGAGATTAGAAGAGTCATCAGCTTGAAATATTTTGGAGAGATCGTCACTCCGTACAACAATGAAAGACTAGAGGTGGAAGAAAGCGCATGAAAGCTGGAAACAGCCTTTAGGAAGTCTCAGAAAGTCTACAAATCCAAATTCCTCTCACACAATGACACGACAACACAATAATCAAGCTGGGATGTCTTTATTCAGAAGAGACAATCGTAAGAAAGGTCTTACCGAGATAGTAGAAAAGAACTCAAGTTCCTCAGAATATCCTCAATCCAAGAAAAACTATACATACAGACTAAAAAGTAACAATTAACTCTGCGAGAACTTCAAAAAATGACAAGAGAAATTAAAAACGGACCTTCATCGGACACGTTAAACAAGGGTATAGAACTACCAGAAAGACAGAGTAAAAGAAAAAACTCGAGATGAAGAGGAAACAGAAGAAACTGGTTCAGGGGAAAAGTAGCAGAACTGAATGATCTGACGGCAAAGAAAATTAAAAGAATAAAGACGGTCATATCGGAAGACGAAGCCAGAGGATGAAGTAAGTCTGACGGAAGAAAAATTGAGGTTTGTCTACGTAATCCATAGTAGGCTGATATGAATACAAAATTAATATAAAAGACCTTGGACACATCATCAGATTAGATAGAGAATAAGATTTGATTAAGAGAAACTTGCTAGAAAGATAAACAAACAAAAAAGATTTGTACATTGATGAACTGCATTTGTATGTGTGATTCATTGTTGTTCACATACTATACTGAATATATCAGACAGGTATCAGCATTATATTGGATCAAGTACAGAATTCTCTCATAAATAACCCTTTTTGTAAATATAAAATAAGTATACGGAAACATTCCCTAATTACTTATATTTTTGTCATTTTAAGAAGCTTCTCCTTGACAAAGAACTCAAGATCTTGGCGTCCTTCCCAACAATGTCATTCGAATGTATACGTAACATTTGCTTCTAATTAGTTGTTGAACATCAACAATGCTTCGTCATCACTTAACTGTTGTTAAGTGCGAATATGCAACTTTAATGCAATGTGTTTTTGTTATTTAAATGAAGACAGTTAAGATTAAGTTCTATTGTGACTAGTTTCTTACTAGCCAGTTAAATTCTGTGGAGTAAAATATGTTGAAAGGAAAGAAAAACCGTGAAAGAACTAAAGTGTCAGTTGTGGTGATTCTTACATGTTGGTTGAAAAACTCTTTTTGTTCATATCTTGTGTGATATTCAACCCGTAAAATACTAAATTAGATGACAATTTTTATATTTCAATCCTGCATGTAATCGCACCAACCCCACATCCCTACGATGACAAATAACAAAATTATTTTCAATACACTAATTTCGAAACCTAACCTCCCAAAAAAATATACCTATATAGCTCAGCGTTCCAGCAGAGCAGAGTCGCCGATTTCTTATAGATACACATCTGCGATGGCCGCTACAGCCTAGCTGACTTCAAGAGATTAGTTATATACACCGTTAAGAAGTTCAAAAATACTGCGTAGCAAATATTTAAACGTTTTTACAGTACTGGGTGACTCATTGCTCTACCGAAGCAATATACTATATTCTAGAAGGTCCAGGTAAACCAACTTTTGGGCATTACTTTAGAATATCTCGTTGTATTACGTTATATGAGCAGGATAGTATCACGATGAAGACAATCAACTGTTAAAGTGTAACAATTATAATGTCTAGTAAGGACCCCTCGTGTTTCTCTTTGTTAAAGTCTTTGTAAATACTTGAATAGCTTCTGGGTTGGAAAAGAACAAGAGTTGATCAAAAGAGAGCTGATTGAAAATATGAAAGAGAAGGATCTACAAAAGGATCTAACAAAAACTATATGAAAATGTGTAGATCCAGCTATACATTTAAATCTTTCTAATTTTACTAACTAATTGTAAAATATATATTACAATACAATAACAAATAAGGAATTTACGATAATTTTTGTAAAAGCCTTGAAAACAGCCAATTTGACTTAGCTCCGAAAAGGCTTAAAATCAAACTTTTAAAGAAAACAATAGACGTAAATTTTGGTAGTTTGCTAGTTACTCATGAACCGTAACAATTTTTAATACAGTAATTAAACAGAGCGACATATTTCTAATTTTAAAAAGCTAATTAAATTCAAAACAAATTAACAACAATTCGTATTAAAGCACAGGTTATTGATAACAATGTTTTACTTTCGATACAAGTAAAAATAAATTTAAATTGAGTAAAAGATTCAATTGGATAAAATTGAATACATCCAAAGATTCGTTTAGCATATATTTATACTCTATTTAAAATTCTATCGTTTTCTTTTAAGACATTAAACTAAACGGACATCCAACCTGAGGGCGTGAGCAATAAAAATCGATTTATCTAATAAAATAGTAGGACTGGATGTTTCTTATCCGTTTAGGAGAATATTGCAATTGTACTGATGATATTTCAAACAGTAAAGTAACTGCCCACTTTACATCGATTTAGCTCCTTCCCTCATTGCAACGTTTCTTAAAACATCTCCTTCCTCTAGGAGTAGGAAAACATCGTATCACGAACAATAATCCTTGTTGAAAACTAAAATTTACAGAGCAACCAGTAAATAAAAAGGGCGACCCATCGACTAAACAAAATTAAAACGAATAGTCGGCAAAAACGTCAGAGCAGTAGTTATCATTCAAACAGTGAAATTGAATCGTTGACGTCGTCTACGGGGTACCTAAGTACTCAAATCCAATATTTGAGGATTGAATATACCTAAGTGATATAGTAGTTGAGAGGCTAAAGGCGATAAGCTCTTGATTAAGGATTCGTAGCGAAGAATGTAGGTTCGAATCCCACCTAAGATACAAGGTTTTTTTTTTTATGGAGTTTGATTCACCTTAACCTTTTGTATGGCGGTGGGAGGACCCACTATAAATAATCGGTGGTTAGTTTGAATTTAAGTTGACGGAGTTGGTTTTAAATAAATTTTAAGAGAAAATACCAATTAAGCAAGTTTTATTTTTGTAGGTACTTTAAATAAAAGAAATAATAAATTATGTAAAAATTTCCTAACAAACACATAATTAGTATAAATTTAGAAATCATGAACTTGAATGATATTAATTCACTTCCTAGGGTTAACTTATTTTTATAGCCTTTTAAATTTCAACTTAAATACACAAAATGTATACACAAAGTTAAAAATAGTAATTAATTTTTTTAATAACATTATCTGTATTTATATAACTCTAAAACCACTAATTTTACTAAAAAATTGTAAAATATATATTTAAATATATTAATAAATAAGAAAGTTACGATTATATTTATAAAAACCTTGAAAACAGTCAAATTGACTATGGCCCTAAAATTGTTAAAATCAGTCTTTTAATGAAGACAAAGAGGAATGTTTTGGTTGTTTGCTAGTTATTCATGAACCGTAACAATTTTACATAAAGTAATTAACAAGGACGACATTGTTAAATTTTAAAATAGTTATTTAAATTCAAAACAAATAAACAACACCTCATATCAAAGCACAGATAATAGATAACACTCCAATACACTTTCAATACAAGTAAAAATAAATTTTGATCCCGTTAAAGATTCAATTGTATAAAATTGAATATATCCAAAGCTTAGATTAGCATAGATTTATACTGTATTTAAAGTTATATCGTTTTCGTTTAGGACTATAAACTTTACAGACATTCAATCTGCGCGAATCTACAATAAAATCGATTTTTTAAATAAAGAATAAGATACGGTAGGTTTCTTATCCGTTTAGGAGAAAATTGCGAATTGTACTGATGAAATTGCAAACAGTAAAATAACTGCCCACTTTACATCGATTCCGCTCCTCCCATCCTTTCTTTTCCTTGTAACGTTTCTAGAAACATCTCATTTTCTACGAGTAAACAATTTTCATTGTTATCATTTTTTTAAATATTGGTTTTTGTTATCGTTTTCTTTAGGGGCAGAGAGAAAAGTCTAATCAGAAATTCTTGAGTTTAATTGATTGATTGAATATATTTACAGTTTAAAGGGCCTTTTAGAAACTATCCCTGGCACCGCGACCGATGGCCTATTGTGCGACTAAATCCGCCACATTTTAACTTAGCAGATTTGTTCCCCTTACGAGTTTAAGTAATCTACTAACTAGCTCTTCCAAAATTAGTTCCCCAGGAATTTAGGATCCAAAAATCTTTCGCCTCTTATTGGTCACGACCTCACAATTCAAAATTGCTGTCTGCTGTCTCCTCATCCTTCCCACAGAGTCTACACATAGTTTCGTCATGATAGGCCACTATCTTCTATAAATACTCTCTCTCTCTCAGACCACAGTGTACCATAATAAGTCCCTTAATTTGTCTGAGTTGTCCCCTACCTCGGGTCATTATAGTGTTTTCAGGACTAATTGAAATGATGTCCTTAAGTAATGATTTACTACGATTGTGCCCTTCAGGGGTTCCCCATCTTTGATGGTCTTTTGCATGAACCCACATATTTATGCCCATCTTAGCCATACACACGGACATTCCTGCAGCTGACTCAGGTCCTACAAACTATGATGAAGAGCCCCGTTCATGTCTGCCATCTCAAATCCCTCAACTCCCTTTTGCCCCGGCACCCAGTGCAAAGTTATTAGGTTTTCCTGGGATAGGTATGCCAGGCACCTACATAGAATGAAGTAGTTACATAATTAATATGTGTACGGTTGTAAATATATATATTACGGTTTTTCTTAGAGTACCGCCTCAAATTTTCCTGTATACAGTCATTTATGGCCATAATTTCTGTCTGAAAAATTTAACATATGTCTCAAGGTGAAAGAACGTTTCAACCCCAGTCTCAGGACATATACCCCACAACCAGTAACTTACCTTGCCATAGTTTTTGAACTGTCGGTATACCATACCAGGTTTTCCGTAATTTCTAGAACTCGATTTTCGTCCCCATGGGTCATTGTAATTTTTGTCGTTTTGTCGCTGATTACGGATCGAATGTCATAAATCAGCGACATTACGGATCGAATGTCGCTGATTACGGATCGATGTCCGAATTGTCATAAACCAACCTGCAAGATGGCGGAATCAATATGGCGACTATAAATGGTGAAAAAGTAATTTTTTTTGTAAACGTTTATTCCGTAAAGTTTGTAATATTTCTCATAAGTACTTTTAAGTTTATATATATATATATATTAAATTTTAAGTTCCTTGAAGAAATTTAAGAAGGCGGATCTAATATGGTGAAAACAATATGATAAAATTAACTTAAAAATAAATGCATTGCACTAAATAGACTATTCCTAAATGACTAAATGACTATTCCTAAATATTATTATTTTAAAGTAATACATTTTATGGAATTTTAAAACATATCCACTATGGCTGCCATACATTAAGAACATAGCCATAAGTAGGTCATATTAATATTTCTTTACATGCTAATAATAAACAAATACCAAACACCAAGAACATTAACACAAGAATTTTAAACCTTAACATAACCTAAGGAAAGAAATTTATAGTAATAACTCTAAAATAAGAATTATAACCTAAGACTAGAACTTTACACAAAGATATTATTTTAAAACAGTTTTTCCTAAACGGTTCTTAGTGTAGAGTTATTGCAATAAATTTATTGCCTTGGGTGATGTTAGATATAGAGTTCTTGGTTTAATGTTATATATTATCCTTAGGTTATTATAGGTTTAATATTCTTGTTTTAATGTTCTTGATGTTAGGTATTTATTATATTATTAGCAGATAAAAAAGAAATATTAATATGACTTACTTAAGGTCATGGCCTCCAAATGAATGGAGGACTGAATTGCATAAATATAATTGATGATTAACGTATGGCAGCCATATTGGATATATTTTAAAAAATTTCAGAAAATTTGTTTCTTTTTAATTTTTTAATAACGCAGCTTAATTAGTTTGATGTATTTAATTTGTTTTTAAATTAGTTTTATCATATTGTTGTAGCCGTATTGTTCCCCCCATCTTTAATTTCTTCCGAGAACTTTAAATTTAGTCTTTATTAATTTTAAAGTAATTATCAGAAATATTCAAAACTTTACGGCATAAACTTTAACAAAAATATGTCATTTTTTAATATTTTATGGCCGCCATCTTGCAGGTTGTTGTATGACAATTTGGATATTTGATTAGTAATCAGCGACCGCAAAAACCCCCAAGTAACAAGATTTATGTACATTGGATAAGAAACACATTTTTTAAAAGTTTTATTAAGAATTAAATAAAAATGGCCATTTTGGCTAAATATCAATAATGTTAGTTAGCATATTCAAAAAACGGCTCTCATACGTTTTTTTAGAAATTTATTACGAGAATTTTTTTTTAAATATCCTAATCGCTTGCGAAACAAGTGCTCAAGATAATTTTGAACTAAAAATTGAGACTCATGCCACGGTGCGCCGGTGCAACTCAAACTGTAGGCTACTTTCTTGCTTCCGGCATAATAAACAGGTCAATGGGTGAAAGCCCGAGTAGTATTTCCATTGTAGCGGTGGGTGTCGAGGTCCCGGTAACAGGGTTTCACATAGACATGAAATCCTTTGGACATTAGTCAGAGTAGTTTTGGCATATCCCCTCTTAGTCCCACCCCACCACACTACCGCCACATAGCACATTATAGGTTGTATAATACCAGTGTAGATGTATCTTATCATTGCTGATCTTAGTCCCCAGGTTCTGCCTACTGTCGTTCTTATTGCCATTATAGATTTGTTGGCTTTTTCTGTAACGAGCCTCAAGTGCGAATTCGAAGTTAATTTGGTGTCTGTCATCCCCCTTAGATATTTAACCTCGTCCTCACATGGAATGTTTGTCTCTGAAACTTTGATATCACTCAAATCCGGAGTGATCTTTTTCCTCGTGAATGGGATCAATATTGTCTTATTAGGGTTAACTCTGATGTTTTCCTTGCAACACCATCCATCAACTAGTGACAGAGCTTTTTTAATGAGATCTACCATTGTATTCCCAAACCTCCCTTGGATAAACACCACCACATTACTTCTATTAGTTTTAGTCCTTCAATATGAGAACAAGAACTTTGGTCCATTATTGTTTAACAGGAATTAAATGAAATATTTTGATGTACAATCCCTTATAATATAGTACATATTTTATTTAACAACATGCCAAAACATTTAAAACACAATTTATAATCTTCGTTAGTATATAAAATAATATTATGTAATGCTTGCACCAAGATGGATACAATCTGGTACATATGTTATATATTTCACTATTTTCGAGTATCAGATCTTTGAGCATCTATTTTGAGCCATTATATCTATGTACCTTTGATTACGTTTTTTGTGTGGAATCGTTGTATTTAAAATTTTTTACAATATTGAAGGAAATGTATGATATTAGAGATTACACAAATTCCCCATGGACTCACTTTAGTGAATACAGGCTCTGCAATACCTAAAACCTAATAAACATCAACACTTTTTTTCCATGTAGTCTTGGTGTTAGATCTTGGGGTGTAGTATTTATTTTCCTCTCTCTGTTCTCATCCGACCCTGACGCCATTAGAGTATTCGAAGGCAATGAGATTTCATTTTATGTTCTTTCTTTCCTTTTTTTATAAGGTGATGATGACCAAGAGATGTTCTGCCTTTAAACGAGATAAAATATATATAATACACAAAATATCTTGTAGGCTTACGTATACTAAGTACGGGCTTGAACACTAGCACTAGATTTGCATTTTTGTACACGTACTCTTGGGTTACATCTCTCTCTTTCTCTACCTCTCTTTGTTATCGTCCGACTGTCACGATGTTAGAGTGTTCGAGAGCTAGGGGTATTTATGTTCTTCTCTTCCATCTTTTCTAAGAGAATCATTACTGATACATATTTTGCCTTTAAACAAGAGGTAAATATATATACAACGTGATTAGGAAATCCACGCCAATCTCTAGTTAATTGATTCTAAAGCTGCAAATAAAATAAAAATGTATTTCATCGGCTAGGGAAATATTTCGCATGGATTTCTGATGCACCAGTAACATGTGGCCATATTGAATTTCACAGGGCATTAATTACGATGCAAATTTGGTGATCTTATACATTTTTTTACTTAAGAAATAGTATAAACATAGTCCCAGAATCGTATCGCTTGTAGTTTTTGAGAAAACTACTGTAAAACTAAAAACAAAAAATTTAGTCGAAATACACAATTTCAAAAAAATTACTGACTTAATTGATGTGAATAAAAAAAAAATTTTTTTAAATACTATGCAAATAGGAACTTTTTTTAATGCTTTATTTAACCCTTACGCCCTAATATGAAAATAGTTTGTAGATACTATTAATAGATAGATTTATCAGAATTCAACAATGTTTTTAGTTTACTTTTGGGTGTTGCAGATAATTAATGAGAAATTAAATTTTCAATGTTTTTCGATATATCGGTATTCTTTTCAGCTAAATAAAAAATAAAAAAGGCATTTTGTTTTTTGTGAAAAAAGGAAAATCTTTGCTTATCAAGGTGGTCGATATTAAACATTTTAAACGATTTCAAAATATAGAAAATAAAGTCTTGGTTTTCTGGTATACTTGTAAAAGGTTACATAAGTAATGCGAATAGCAAATCTTCACTCAGTATATTATCTACTTCTAAAGATATAGTCTCAAAAAAAGACCGATAGTCAAGAAACGAAGAGTTTCCAGACTTATATTACATAAACTATTTTATTTTTAGCTATACAATCATTTCCGGAGAGATTTACCGTACATTTCGAAATCAGCCTGTATCTGAAACATACAGACTGAATATAAAATAAAAAACATAATATATATATATATATATATATATATATATATAACATATAAACTGTTATATATAATGGACCGTAATATAAATATAACATATTTGTGCTAAAGCATGGCAAAAATGCTTTAGGTGCTCATGTACAGTAAGTAAAGGGGTGATAATCTTGAGTGATAGTAGCTGGATCTATGCCTTTATCATGCAGTCTTAAGCTAGATCCCTCTATTCAATCTGTCCTATCATGTCTCTCTTGACCAACTATTATACTCTTTCAACCCTGACACCTTTTCAATGAAGACTATTATCATAGTATTCGAGAGCTATGGGTCTTTATGTAATGTTGTTTAATTCCTCTTTTATAAGGTGATGATGAACGAGAGGTTTTTATCATTAAAGAACAAGAAACAAACCTTTCTTTGAATCTAACTTTACTTCAATTCGTCCAATGAAATTTTTTTAAATATAATGAAAGTCTTTCTCTGCTTTATATTTATAGATAATACTTTCATATAATTGACAACTATAATTAAAAAACTAGATTTCAATAAATTCTAAAGATTAAAGGAGCAAGTGAAGGGTTTATTTAAATAAAAACAAGTATAATGTACATTATGTTAGAGTTACCAATACAAGTGAAATATCTGAAGTAACGCGGTTGTATCCAAATGATGATGTTTATTACTTTCATTTCTTATAACATGGACCTACGGCTGTTTCGTAAGGTTTTGTTTGTGCGTGTTGAAATTACACTATTTATTTATTAACGAGATTTCAGAGTAGTGTTGTAACGGTTGGGTGAGAGGGGGCATTTTTTCACTGGCCAAACACAGTTCTAAATAAGGAACTGAATGGCATTTTTCTGTGTTTATTTATTTTTTAATTTTTTTAAAACTCCCTGATCTCCATTAGTTTAACGAGGATAAGTGAATTGATTGTGAAAAATGATAAAAAATCAAAGCTCGAAAAAGACACTTTCTTCAATGCAATCTCCGGTACCGACGCGAGAAACATACAGGAGAATCAATTTTAGATGAACGGTAATTTTAATGGCTTCAATTTGATCCCAACCATTCCTTATCTCATTCAATTCAGAAAATAAATCTTCAATCTCGCTTCCATTCCATACATTAGCTACCTCATATTGAAGTGTCACACTATTGGACCTTATTAAATACAACACCAGTATACATCTTTGGATCATTTTAGAAATAGAAACAGATTTATGTGCATGTATCTGTTTGTCTTAAAAACAAATATATACTTTCTCACGTGAATATTTAAAATTTCTCAGACGTACATATACAATTTCTCACAAGTACAACTTTCTTCCCATACGTACATTTAAACTTTCTCATGCGAACATTTATTATTTCTCACACGCACATGTATAATTCCTCCCAAGCAAATATACAATTTCCTTCTCACAAGTATGTTTACACTTTCTGACCCTGGCATTTATAACTATATACAATTTCTTAGACGTAAATATACAATTTACTTCCCACACGTGCAATTAGTCTTTCTCACTCAAACATTTATAATTTCTCACACGTACATTTAGAACTTTTCAAGCGTACATTTTCATTATCTAACATATATTTATAATTTATCACATGTACATTTACAATTTCTCATACATAAAAATAGAATCTCTAAAACGTACATTTATAATTTCTCACACGTACATATACATAAAACGTACATTTACAAGTTCTCAACATACATTCACAGTTTCTCACGGGTACATTTATACATTATCATACTTACAGTTACACGTCCTTACAACTACATTTACATTTTCTGACGTGTACATATACACATTCTCACACGTACAAATACACTTTATGACACTTACATTTACACTCTCTCAAACGTATATTTACAATTTTGAAACGTATAATTACAATTTCTTCAACGTATTTTTATAACTTCTAAAACGTCTATTTATAATTTCCTAATCGTTCTTTTAGGATTTTGCACACATACATTTACAATTTCTCATACTTACAAATAAAATTTTGAAACACAAATATAAATTTGAAACTTACAAATAAATTTACAATTTATAACACGTATTTAAGCATCAAGGCGTATGTTATCTAACAAATACATTTATAGTTTCTCACAAGTACATTTACAATTTATAACAATTACGTATATAATTTGTCAAACAAACGTTCACAAGTTCTCACACGTACATATACATTTTCTCAGATGAACAATAAATACAACTTCTCACAAGCAAGTAGAAAGGAAAACTAGAACAATCACATTTGGTATGTTTTGGAATTTTATTAACATGTACTATCATATACATAAATATTTATTTTATAAATTTTAAATCACCTCTAAGTGTTAATAACTTTTACTAAACGTAGTAACATACACACAAATTATTCATATTCAATCCTTCCTTGAAAAAAAAGAAGAAGAAAAAGTTAATTCACCATTATAAAATATGTATAATCAATTTTTCATGGAAAAAAGAACACATCATAATTGTAATTACTACTACTTCTACCACAAATAAATTGTACAATAATTTCAATATAACCTAAAACCTCTTGTTAATCTATAAGAAATGGATATATGTAAACTTATAATATTAATAAATCTTTAATATTATCATATTAATGTTTTCAAATCGTAACATAAATGGATAAACTCGAATGATATTTAAACAGTTTTAAACTCAAGACACCACTAAGCTGTCAAACCTCAGAGTTGGAATTCCATGCAGTATCGAACAGTTGAAAAAGGTGAATTAGAGATATGGAGAAGCATTATAACAGTTTTAGAAGAATTGATTGGTTATGTGTTTTTTTCTAAATATTTATCTACCGAAGATATTCGTACTGACAATAACTGGAAAAAAATGGTCACTAACTAATACATCAACTAAGAGGATGTCGTTAATATATAAAGGAGATATTAATAATCGGGAGATCGAGTTTGTATAACAAATTATAAATAATAAACTTTCATATTTTAATAATTAATTATTTCTTCTATATCAACCCTTTCCACATCCTATAAACATAAATTTATCATTAAATTTTACTCTACCACCAGTTATAGTGTTCCACCCCGTAGCCTACTTATATTTATAAATAAACGAATAATAAAGTTTCTTATTCCAACCATTCACAGTGTACCATAATATACTATAAAATTACTAGTAACTTGTAGGAAAATCCCAGTCTTCTCAGTACAAGGATGTGTTCAAGTTAAAACTAACAACTACAAACTGGAGTGTTGTTGATAAAGTATTGTTGATAATTTAAAGTGAGTAATGAATTAATATAGCTGTAAAAAATGTCAACGACTTACAGGCCATTCGGAGTAACGCTAACGAATAAATAATAAAAGTATTGTTTGTGATTTGCACCGACAATAAAATTGCACTGGATAAATAAACACTGAATTGTAAGACCACCTTTTGAATTTAAAGAATTATCAGAATGTATTAAAAGAGAGATTAAATGGTGAACACAAAATCACCATGGGCTAAAGTGGAGTGCTGGAGCAACGAGTTATAATTCATTCATTGAAGAGTTTAAAGTTATGAGTGCAAGTTTTAAGACTTTCTACATAAAAGAAAGGGAAATGTGTAAATTTCTTTAAAATAAATGTAATTGATTTGGAAGACTTAGGTTGCCCTCCACTTAGGAATTTAAACTCAAACATATCACTCAATTCCTGTTTTCATCATAAGATCCATAGTAAGTGCACTAAGTAACGTTGAATTGTTAATCTATTGGTTTCAACAAAAAGAGAAAAAATATAATAATAAATTCAATAAAGTAACACAACGTCTGTATAAACAAATTATCTATGTTCATAATGTAAATATTTAGTAAAATAAAAACAAATAAAACTTCTTTGAATATAAAACACCTTGATATTTTATAAACATGTGTAGTATTAATCCTGGACTCAAGATAGATCCACCAATTTGGGGTAATAATTTCACAATGTAGTGGTTGTAGAAAATCAATATTAGATATAAATTTTATAAAAAATTTAAAGTCAATGTGCAATGTTGATTTTGAAAATATATTATTCTGAATGGCAACCAGCTTATGATATTCCAAGTGTGGTATTCAAAGAAGGTGTTCTAAATAGAATCGATTTTAATGGTAGTCCACCGAATTTGATCTTAATTGATGACTTAATGCGTGAATCAGATAGTCGAGTTGTAGACCTGGTTTCTAAATGTTGTCATCATAAAAACATAAGCGTTTTTTTCCTTACTCAAAATTTGTTTCATCAGAGTAGAGGGCAACGATATATATATCACTAAATCACCATTAGATTATGTGTTTTAAAAACTCCAGAGATAAGGCTCAAATTCGACATTTAGCTCAACGAATGTTTCTAAAAAATCCAAAATTTATTCAAGAGGCATTTAATGACGTAAAATCTAAACCTAACAGTTATCTGGTTATGGATTGTTACCATTCTTAAGGAGAGAATCCTTAAATAAATGATTTTGGAACCAGCAATGGTAATGTTTGAATGAAGAGATCTAGCGATTTCGATTGACCTGTAATTTATTTAACCTTTTTGTTTTATTTAGCAATTTTTGAGTTAACCATTTACAGAAAAGTTAATAAATAAAATTGATTAGTAGTTTTTTATAAAAAAAGAACAATTTGCAATGAAACAATTAATAGTTCATCTATACCTAGTCATTTGTATTTATACGCCCTTAAAAAAAAACAAAGATTTACATAATATTAATCAAACCCCCCCCCATATAATTAAATTACAGAATAACATTTTAAAAGAACATAGATAATGATAACAATTCATTAATATATCTTATCTTACAAAAAGATTTTTAATTTAAATTATCAAAAAAAAAAAATAACAAAATTAAATTAATTAATTACACACATATGACAGATATAACACATAGGGTATAATAATTTCAGAACTTCTCAGTGATAAAGTTTATACAAAATTTACATTTAAAATGAAGTTAAACTAACTGTTTTATTCTATAGACAGTATATTTTTTTATACTAAATTTTGAAAGGCTTTGCTTTAATTAGTAGAGCCCAGAAACAAATAATTATAGTAAGTAGGCTATATATATATATATATACGGGGTGAGTCAGACCACCCGTGCAGTACTTATAGCTGTCTTACAAACTTACTTTAACACTTTTTCATTCTCATTTCCCCTTAATTTGGCTCCACTGAATCCAATGAAATTAATTTCAATTTTGAAAAATGCTCCAAAAGGGCCCTTTATGGGGGGTAGGGGTGCTTTTTGAGGAATTTTTCAATGTAAACATGGGTTGTGTGATACATCATTTTAAAGGTCTAATTACTTTGAACATTTTGGCGCAATAAAAAGTTAATTATCTTTAACCGTATGTACAGGGTGTACCAAAACTTATTGAAATTGGACTTTAAAATAAAATACCGTGTTATCCTAACTACAATACGGAACAACACCAGATTTTTGTCCAAGCTTATTATTGAGCTATTCTTTAAGAAAACGTGTGGTACGGGCATTTTTCACTGGATTTTGAATATTTTAAAAATGCTCAAAATTAAAGAATTTAAAAAAGCCTAACACTCAAAATTCTTAAATAGCAACTTATAGCAAATGTTATATCAAGTAAAAGGTCTTTTAAAAACAAACATTTTTTGTATTTTATTTTTTTATCTATCTCTTACTGTTAAAAAATGGCAGCCAAAAAACTTAATTATGCCAGTTTTACACAGTCTCAACAAGATAGGAGTATGAAAAGTACAACTTAGAAGATGTTATTTGATCCATTGTTCAGTTATCAAAAGACAAGAAAACATCAATAAATAAATGTATCCAACATAAATTTATCTGATCAATCAATAACCCACATCCACATTCAGAACACTTCATTAATTCGACCACATAGAAAGTCAATCACACCTGAAAACCAGTCTAAAAGGAAGAGTATTTCCAAAGTATAATATGGAGAGTATACTTATTAAGATTATGATGACACATTAAATCCAGCAGGGTTCACAGGAGCCAAACCGCTTAATGTATAACCGCCTTGAAGAATAAGTATAAACAAAAACAAATATTAAAGAATGGTTGCAATCCCAATATACTGTATACGATATCAATGAATTCATGTCAAGCGGACTTCGGACTTGAACGATAATGAGTGAACTCAAGAATTTTAACGATATCAACAATTAATTACATTCTTACAATAATCGATGTTTTCAGTAAATACCCATTTTCTGCAACTTTAAAAAATAAGACTGGAAGAAATGTGTTAAGTGCATTTAAACAAATAATTAAGAATAGTGGACGAAAACCACAAAATCTACATTCGAATATAAGAACATAGTTTAAAACGAAAGAAGTACGGATATAATATATTACGTACGTATATTATATTAATAAAAAATATATTAATTATTATACAACAAAAATCCAGGTTTTGAACGATAGACTTCCACGGTCACAAACATCATTACGATCTTGTTCTTCGGGGTTCGATTGCGTCAATATTGTCTGACGTTGAGTACAGCCGACGTTTCGTGCACTTTAGAGATGTTCATTCTCAAGGCTCAAGGCTACCAGTGTTAAGCCTTGAGAATGGACATCTCTGTAAAGTGCACGAAACGTCGGCTATACTCAACGTGCAGACAATATTGACGCGGTCTAACCCCGAAGAACAAGATCTTAAAAATCCAGATGTTAAAGTTCCAGTTGTTTGAAGGTTTAACCGTACTTTAAAAACTATAATGTGGAGATACTAAACACACAAAAATACACAATATGATATTGACATTCTCAATAACCTAATTATTATTACGTTTACATTCTAGTCATAAAATTATAAAAATGAAACCAAAAGATGTAAATAAATCAAATATATTCAAAAATTTGAACAATTCATATAATAAAACTATAAAACATTATAAACCAATATACTCAATTGGAGATAATGTTAGAATCACAAAATCTAGAGGACATTTTGATAAAGGATGTGAATCAGGAGTGGAGATATTTAAAATACGGGATGTATTAGAATTCCTAATTCCACTGTACACGCTTGAACATTTAACGGTTGTGAAATAGATAGAAATTTGTATGAAACGGAATTAATTACAAAAGTAATTAAATCTAAATATCAAACTTATAATAGGTAAAATACTGGATTATAAAGGAAAAGGATTCAGTAAGAAAGTATTTGTGAGTTGTTTAGGTTATCCATTAAGCTTTAAACTTTTGGATAAATGCATCTGAAATGAAAGTTAAAAAATGAGTGAACAATTCTTTCTAACTCCACCAAATAATAGCTACACGTCATAATTCCCAGGTAACACCATTATAAAATTTATAACAAAATAACAGGTAATATAAAACTTGGTGAATGGGAAGTTGCTTTAGCTGAAGTACAATATCTAAATTCATTTCTCATGGTTGTTAAAGTTATGTATATGTTTATAACAGTGAACCACTCATCGGAGTATTTAAAAAAATGATCACTTTATCGTAAATACATTTACGTACACGTAGGCCTACATTAATACTGTTTCACGCATATGTCTACATTTACTCATACGTACATATAGGCCTACACTTTCTCCCAAGTATATTTACATTTACTTACTTGTACATTAACACTTTTTTACGCATACATTTACATTTACGTATATGTGCATTTGCACTTTCTCGCAAATACTGGATTACATTTACATACACGTACATTAACACTTTCGCACGCACATGTTTATACTTTGTCTAGCGTATATTTTACATTGCTGCGCGCTTATAGTTTCAATTTCACACGCGTACATTAGCATATTATCGAGCGTACATTTACAGTTTCTCATGGGTACAATTACACCATCTCACGCCTACCTTTACATTTGCTCTCTTGCTGTACGCTGCCAACTATAACAGTAATATATATATATTTTCGTAAAATCTGTATTAACTTGAGGTTTAGAGCCTGCACAACGTATATTTGCCGTCTAGGACATAATGTTCAGGTTATGTTTATTTGCCTTCATAATAAAACTATAGTTTGTCGTGAGAATTGAAAAATAAACTCATTCAATAAGTTTTTGTACGTTCATATGTGAGAAAATAAAAAGAAGATGATGGGTTGATGAATTCATAATTCAATGTAATACAAACAGTGTTCCTCTAAATGTTGTCTTTTTGTGTCATGTTGGAAATGTTATTTTCATTCGGTAGATCAAGGAGTCTCATCCAATGGGTACTTTTGTTTAAAACAGTCGGCTTGGCCCTGACGGGCCTCGTAGTTGTGTAAATATTAAACCGTCTACACTTGCCTCATCATGTCAGTGTCTCGCCGCTGCCGGGCCGCGAAGATGTGAAGGAGATGCCAATCACTACGTTCGTGTCACACAGTTGTTATTTTGCTTATTTTTCCTTATGGCAGCTATCTACAAATTTTAAAGAACGTTTCATAATATAACCAAAATATACCCACATACAAAGTTGCAAAAAATAGCGTTAGAGCAATGCATACGACATGCAGACATTATTCCAAAAACAATTTTACTGACTTCAGGAGACCTCAAAACGGATTAATCAGCAAATTACTATCTTATTAGTGAGCATATGTTTGTGAAGATACTCTATTTTTTAATTATTGCTAGTAGTGCTGAAATTATAATTTAATTTACACAGTTAACGCATTTTGTTACACTGTGAACTGAACATATAACATAGAAAAGAGAAAATAACTATCCAACAAAAAAGTAGTTAGATCATAAATTTGTATTTTATATTAGGATTTGGTTTGTAAATGCAGATAGATGACAGCGTATCACTATTATTTGCAAAATAATAGATTCGCAGATTTCTATCGAAAATATAGTAGAATTTATTACTTATACAACACAGAATCAAACAGAGTTATCCATTAAATGTCGGAAAAAACAGTGTCGTACAAAAATAAGATAACTATATGAATGAAGTTACCTAAGTCACGTGAGTGTGTTTAGTGCTTCTGTGAAGTGTTTCGGAGTTTTTACTCCATCGTAAGATCGTTCTTTCTTCTGAGATTATCAACACATTAATATAAAACATAAATAAAACACTTAACATACGTACATAAACACTAATAAACGACGTTTCAAGAGTATAAATCAACTCATGTTATCAAGTGATAAACTTAGAGCATATAAAAAGTGAATATCACCAACATAGGCATATTGAAAAATATAACTATAACCTGAAAAAAAATCCAGGTCTAAGTTAGACCTGAACAGTCAAAATAAACGCTAAATACAAACGTGATCAGAAAAGAGAAAAAAAAAAAAAGATGTTGACTGCACTACACAAAGAACGACAAACAAAATATATGAGTGTAGTGCCAAGAGAATTCGGACTGCTTACTGTTTATCGGACTTATCTAACTTTTAAATTTTTTGTTTGTTTTTGAATCTCTATATTTTTCACTTGATAATGGTAGATAATTTGTAGTCTCAAATGTTGTTTTTAAAACACATATATCCGATTAAACAATATCAATAATATGAACAACAAAATAACTTTAAAACGAGAATGTGTTTTAATTATGTTTTATAGTAATAGGTTGATGACCTCAGTAAAGAGGATGATCTGATGATAGAGTAAAGGCTCCAAAAAACTTTTAAACGAGAATGTGTTTTATTTATGTTTTATAGTAATAGGTTGATGACCTCAGAAGAGAGGATGATCTGATGATAGATCAAAGGCTACAAAACATGTCAAAAAAAGCGTTAAAAATAAACACGTGATGGAGAAAAACAAGGTAGCTTTAATATTATTCCATAGAGTAACTTGGATACTAAAAAAATAATAATAATAATCTTAAAACCACTCTGTCTAATATTTCCACAAAAACAAAACAAAACGAAAATCACACTTATTGCTTATTTACAATCATATTAACAATAATATACACATATATGTCTCTCTCTTTTAAGTTTTTTACAAACCTAATATACTTAGAATAATTAAATTAGCTAACCTACTTTAAATATAAATAGGCTTGATAAAATAACCCATAGCCAAATACGTTTACACGTCATACATTAGTTTAAAGTAGAAAACTCTGTGTTGTTGTAAAATGTTACTAAATACAATACATATTTGGGAAACGTTTTATGTTAAAAAATACCGTAATGTAATTGTAACTAATGCGTTAAAACCTATTAATGTAAAACACAAATTGCATTATTAGATACAAGATTAGTTCAGTAATATTAACTATTAGTAATATTAGTTCATTGTTAACTATTCAAGCTCCCATGAGTTAAGTCCGTTGAGGGAGGAGACAGTAGTCACCCTGACTTGAAGAAACCAATAGGGACCTTGCGGTTTTGCCAACTTGATTCACCTTTGTGACAGAGCTTAGCACTGTGATTCTTCTCCAGTTACGTTCATTTAAGGCGCTTGTAAAAATCATAGATGCTCAATTTAATATTCCGTCACAGTTCCAAAGAGCATAGTTTAAAGAGCTAAAAACGAAACATTCATTTGTAGCTACTTGTTTTTGTTTTGTTTTTTTGAAAAAATAAATAAATAAATAATCAGAAGTTTCTCAGCAAAAACAATATTTTTTCGAATAAATATATAAATATTAAAAATAATTACTTATTTTAGTAAAGTGTTATTGATGTTAATTCATGGGAAATAATTATTATCGTTAAAGCAGAAATAGTTTAAAAAATAAATGTTAATAGCTCTGATATTATATTATTTTATCAGTTGGAATAAAAATGTTGAATTTATTAAAACAAAAACTATCGTTTAACTATGTTAACAAAAATACTCGAACATAATAAATATATTTATTTACTAGAGTCTATTAGCATTGCAAGACATTGGGAGCCTCTCTAGGGGGTTAGCCTTGTACAGGGAGCTGTTCGAATTGACAATCCCGCGTTACTTTTGCTCTCATATTGGCTATTACCCAACAGACTTGATTCGTGGGACATAGTATATAGGTTATTTAGAATAACACAAGGCACTTGTTTACGCCTTACTACTGTAAATTAGGTTTAGTCCAGGCCCTATAGTTTTGTGTAAATAAGGGGTTTAGCACAGTACTATGTTAGTTATTGCAACTCGTGCATCAATGAAGACGACGATTTGGTCGTTGAAACGCGTTTGTATAAATAAACGTACTATTTGTGAGAATTTGAGTTCAAGTTTTATTCTATAAAATTAGCTGACCCGTTAAACGAAGTTAGTATACTGTTAAAAATAATATTTGTAGAGCAAAAGACAGATCTGCGCTCGTATCAAAAATACGCAGACCAAAATACGCCAACACTCTAAATTATTTAAAATCAGTCCACGCGTTTGGGCTCTAGAGAATTGCATATTACAACAAACGACAAATAGTTAGGTAACTTCCCCATTGTCACACCTACTATTTGTTCAGTTGATTTTCCTAATCACGTAGTTTTAGCAATTTAGACCTCTTACAGACTCTCCAGAATACTAGATTGACCTTCTAGCATAGTCCTAGGCTACTAACCCTTTTCATGATTTATATATTCGGGGTTAATACTTGACAACTTGAGTTAGCCCTCAATCTCGAAATGTCGTTTAATTTAATACACAAATTATGATTAATGTCGAAATTAAAAATATTCTTGATATTTTGTAGATATAATTTGAGCAGATTGATTCAATCTCGACCTAGCAGAGTTGACATAGTGAACCTGTAGATTGCAACACTCTGTATAAGCGTATGTCTAATCTAAACAGTAATGTAATAAAGCCTAATTATTGGGACCCTGCACATGTCTGTCTTAGCTAATATATTCTCCAATCTACTACTATTGTCATCTGCATAAACCCGTCAGTTTAGATAGGAGCAATTTATCAGTGTATATTTATAATTCAAACTTAATTAGTTAATGATGTTACTAATTCCACCTTCAAGTTGTATTCTTTATATTAGGTTATCTATATGTAAAAACCAAATCTTTTGATATTAAAATCAAAATTGAGTTTAGTTTATTAAAAATCATTTTGACCTTCGTTTTTTGATTCACGTAAGCACGATACCGGCCACGACAAGTTTAATAGGAACATGAAATTGAGAAGTCTATAGTATGTTCATACAAAACTCTATTGACATTTGGAAGAATCGTTAATTGTTAGACATCTAAATGGCATTTAAACAGTTTTTTTATCGTGTTTGTTATTCAACTTATAACACATTAAATTGTACCAATCACACATCTTTAAGACGACAATTAATTAAATTATTGTAAAAAATATATTTTTAACCCTGACCTAAAACATATATATTTCACAAGATCTGGGAAGGCCGTGACAGCGACAAAGGCGTTTCAAGTGGGAAGGCTCCTGAGTCTCAATAGGGTCGATGAATTGACACGAGCTACGCGAGTGGATTTTTTTTTTTTTAATATACACATGTGACTGACGTCAAAAAAATAATAATATACAAAATTACGATGTTCAGAAACCCGTGTAACAACTGTATTAAACAAAATTATCCTACAAGACCTTTTGATCTTCTAATACAAGTTAACATTTCTTACAATGCCAGAGAATTTGGGGTGTATGATGGAGAACATTTATATTGTGTGATGGTACTGTGTAAGTATTACGATGGTTCCCACTATAGTGGCGATACTTCTATTGAGGATGTGGTAGATTATCATACACTTACATTGTTTTTAAATCTAATTCATTGATGTATACAAACATTGAATGTTCAACAATACAATAATGCGAGGCTCAATATGTGGTTTGAACAGTTGTAGTTTTGTGGGTTATGATTCAGAATGCGTTAGTGTGAGATAAGTCGGAACACACAGGAAGGTTGTTCTTGCAGTTACCATTAGCACTAGAGCGTCTAATTCATACCATGGAGATGGATAGTCTAGTATGGAAAATCAATTGTACTGTTTTAGAAGACATTATGGGGAAGAAGACGGTGTAACTGTTATTAAATAATTATTTATTTGCTGTTTTTGTATCTACGAAACTCAAATAAATTCATATAAATGAAAACAACTATATGTTGTTAGAAAGGAAGTTTTTCATTTGGTAAATATTTCTAGTGAGAAACGTTTTAGAAAACACTACAAATGTAATGTTTCGTTTGCTTTTTTTACTTTTTCATATTTGTTTATTTAGTGAAAAGCTATCATGACAAATTAATATCTATATAACAAAAACAAAACACAATTTAACCAAAAAATAAATAAATATAATACAATATATTATATTTAAATATAATAAACAAAGAATAGTGTTATTTTATTCTTTGTTTATTGTTCTTTTATATTGTAAAGAACAATGTCAGAAAAATAAGAATTAAAATCTTACTCAATAAATTAGTCGAGTTATACAGTAGATTAAATAAAAATAATAGATTGTAAAACAATGTCTTCAGAACTAAAGTAAATACACTTATTGAGGAAAAAAGAAATACTCTCACTGAATAGATCAACCCAAACAGGATAATTAATATGCAGTGTGGTTTTAACGTCTGTGTCCCCTCTCCCTGTTTTTATACGTTTTATATCAGATTGTTAATACTATACATAATAAATGTAAATCAAAAATATTAATGCGAAGGTAGTCGTGCAACATATAGTTTTATAATTTCTTTTTTTCTTAAAGCAATGGTTCAATCCAAACTGAAAAATGTTTTAATGTTTTCGAGATATCATTATGTTTGTGTGACGTTAGGTTAGGTTAGGGAATCTCAAAAACGGTAAAACCTTTTACAGTTTTTATTCCACCACTGTGTTTAGGAAAAATATGCTGTTAAGCGATATGCTGCATTACCGCCATCTCATTACAACTTTCAAGTTGACTCCTAAATCTTAAACCTACTCATATTTCGCAAATTTTAAAACATTTTCAGTCGTGATTTCTCCACTGTTTTTAAGAAAAAAGATGCAAAAATATAGGCGGAAAGGGACTTTAAACCCAATTTTATAAACCTAACATACGGGAAAAGGTATAATTATAATTTGCCACCACATTCATCTAAAAATAAAACATTGTGGTACATCCGATGGCTATCAAACAATATCATAGATTAATTAAAAATAACCAAATCTTAAAAAATGCAATACAAACAAATAGAAAAAAATACGTATATATCAATGAATATGAACAAAAATTAGAATATTGTTTAAAGATTGAGATGAAAAAACGTGAGGTTATATTAAGCTATAAAACCAGTAAAAACGTAAGAAGTAAATTTTGCAAAATTCAGGAAGATTTAGAGAATATTTACCAAAAAGGACACTAGATGAACAAAAATCAAGTTTTGCCAAACACCTAATAAATAATAAAAACATATGGATGTTTTGCAAAAATGCACGAAGAGTCAACTCTTAATGATAGATGAAAATATTCAAAATAACAATCCCCCTCTAAACAGCAGACCATTAATTAAATGAATTTAATTAAAGAAAATAGACTCATTTGAATTTTAAAATATTTCACAATAATATTCAGCCTGCTCTATCTTGGGACTAATATTATAGTTTATAATAAAAGGGAATTAATTATCAATAATGTATCTCTGGATATAGTGTATTTCATTTAACCAAAAAAAGTTAAATAAATAAAGTTTAACTTTCTTAAATAAATAACTCTCATTATAATAAATTACACACATATATATATATATATATATATATATATATATATAATATTAATTTATAACAAATGGTGCATCGACCCTATCTAGAGAAGTTTCATATGAACCCAAAATTAGGTATCTAGAGATATTTTATCTAACCACTAACAATGTATAAAAGTAAGAAAAGGTTGTATTATTGCTTTCAGTCAACCATTTTGTATAATTTAGATTTTATCATTACATGCATTTTGTGGATGTAGCTATTAAACCATGTTCCAAACCAATAAAAGTTTATATTGTACTTAAATACACGTTGAGTTAATAAACTACAACAGTTTGCATGATTAAATTGGGCGTATAAAAATAAATAAAAAATGTATTATTCCCTACGGTATGGAAGAAGACAAGGCCTACTATTGTGTAATATTATATTTTCTCATTAAATGCACTTTGTAAATGTAGCTATTAAACGTTATACGAAACTATGGTCTATGTCGTAATAAAATATACATAAACCATAAAAATTTTGCAAGATGGAAATGGAAGAGTTAAAACAAGAAATGATTATATTATTGTCTAGAGTATGGAGCAAAGCAAGGTTGACCGTTACGTATAAATATGATTTTATCATTACTAGCATTTAGTGAATGTCCCTATTAAACGTTGTACAAATCCATTAAAGCTTTTATATCGTACTTAAATGCACGTAAAATAATAAACCTCTAAACTTTGAATAATGAAATAGAATGATTAAAACAAAAAAAAAGTTGTATTATTCTCTACTGTATAGAGAAAGGCAAGCCCTACAGTTTTGTATAATTTAGATTTCATCATTACATACATTTTGTCAATGTCGCTATGAAACGGTGTACGAAACTTTTCAAGGTTTATATCGTACTTAAATACACGTTGACATAATAAACCACTAAACATTGCATGGTGAAACTGGAACGATTTAAACAAGAAAAAGTTGAATTATTCTGTAAAATATGAAACAAGGGAAGCCCTACCGTATTGTATATATAAAGTTTTTTTCATTAGAGATGCATTTTGTGAATTTCGCTTTTAAAACGTTGTACTAAAACCGTTATAGATTTATATGAAGTACAGGTTGAGATAATTAAACCACTAAAGATTGCATGAAGAGACTTAATGTATACAAAAATAATAATAATAATAATAAAGAAGAATTTTTTTTTTTTAATTAAAAAAAATAATCAAATTTAAAACAAAATAAAAAGTTGTACAATATGAAACACAGCAAAGCCTACCATTTTGTATAATTTATATTTTATTATTACACACACTTTGTAAATGTCACTATTAAACGTTATTCGAAATTATTAAAGGTTTATATCGTACTTAAATACACGTTGGGATAATAAACCACTAAACATTGTATAATGAAACTGGAAGAATTAAAACAAGAAAAGGTTCTATTCTTCCCAACAGTATAGAGCAAGGCAAAGCCTACATTTAGATTTTATGATTAATGGCATTTCGTGAATGTCGGTTTTAAACTTTATAAGAAACCATTAAAAGTTTATGTCCTACTTAAATACACTTTGAGATAATAAACCACTAAACTTATACTGATGAAACGGGAATTATTAAAATAAGGAAAGTCTCTTGCAATAAAATGAATATATTAACACAAAAATGTGTAAAGTTTAATAGTTATTGTATATGTTTGAAAACATTAATCTTTTGAATTTTACCGACTTTTATGAAACTTATTATTAATTTGGTTGGTTTTGATTTGTTTTTAGGAAAGCAGAGTGAAGAGCTTTCTCACTGTTTTACACATATTCTACAATTATTCATAGTACGTGCATTGCAGAATAAAGCCTCCTCGTATAATGATTAAACACTATACGAAGTATAGGTTAAGGTTGGTAATCGTCAAAGTTTCGCCTTTGTTTTTTGACTGATATTCACGTCCCATGGCCTCTGGAAACTGAAAAGGAAAAAAAGAAAAGATTTTCGACCTGGCGCCCGTCCTACGTCTTAGTTTGTGCCTAAACATGATAGCGGCCTCATAAATGAAGATAGTAACATGAAATTTAGTATAGAGAACTAAGGTCTTCTCATATAGAACTGAATTCAACTAATAAAAAAAATAAAATTCAAAATTAGAAAAAAATGGAAATTTGAATTCTGCATGTGACACCAACTTTACCTCTCTACTACGACACATAGCGAAGTTATTGTAAACATTTTAATTTCAACATTGACTTCCCATAAAAATGTGATGTTAGCTACGAGATCCCCAGGGCGTAGTGACCGACTTGTGCTTAACGAGTGGAGGCACCTTCTCTATGTACAGCTTCGATCGTAAGAAAATGCCACTAGTAAGCGATTTGGACATTTGTAATAATATATATCTACGAGGCTCAAGTACCTAACCAACGTCAAGAGAGGAGTTCAAGGTTCAGACGACGGACAGAAAGCATGTCGAAAATTAATTTTTCGCTTTCCTTACTCCATGAAACGTGAAGATCTGTCGAAAAACAGTGGTTCGAAATACTGGGCAAGTCAAACATTCTGGTAAAACACATATTATGAGAAATATATAAAAATTTACTTACGAGTGGTCGAGAGCCACGAGTCGAAATCTGAAAAAATATAAAAGATTAGATAATACAAACAAAATAATTGTTCTGAGAAATAATGAATTTTGACTGCCTAGATGTAATATTAACAGACATAATAATAAATAAGATATTAGTCCGTGTGAGACGAGTATACCTATGTGAACTTAAACATATTTTTAAAACAGGTATGATATTAAACTAAATTTTTGTTAAAAAAAAAAAATAATAATAATAATAATAAATGGTTAAAAAAGAATGGCAAACTTCTTTACTTATCAAATCCATTAGTTCTATTAGTTACGTTCCACAAAATGTTAGTTCAGTAGCTGTCATTCAAAAATTGAAAATGAATCATGGTCGAAGTCTTTGAAAAAAGTAATAAGGGTGTAAGCTTGCTTTTTTGTACCATATTTTTTCTGTAAATCGTATTTGATTAAAATAGAGATTTTAAAGATAGCTGTAAAGATTCATTTTTGTTAATTTTTATTATTATTACTTTTTTTTTATTAATTCAATATTACAACTGAGTATGCAATTTACACTTCATACAAGTTTTTGTTAAATGGCATTATTCCTGAACCGTGATATGTCTATATTTCACATTTTTCACACTGGTTTGAGTCAATATTCCTCACATTTCACTAAAATTTTAACTAAATCGGTAGAGGTATTTTGAGAAAAGACGTAACAGCCACGTGGTCGATTTTGGGTTTTTTCCCGATAAGTCACGAACCAACATTTTTATAAACATGTCTATCAATACATTTTGTTTCGGTTTTTAGTGGTTACACTACAGAAAATATTGTGTTAATTCCTTATGAAAACTACCCAAAAAATGGTTAGGTACTTAAAAATACTAATTTGATTATAATCGGTCTGAGATGTAAAGCACTGCACATACGACAGACAGATAAGCAAATTTGAAATATAATTTGACCAACTCCTTTCAATTCCTTTGCTCATACATTAATTTTTGTATTTTTAAATGTAAAAATATGCGTTAACTGAAATGATTAACTCTAGGAATAATGAGAGCTAAGGAAAGTATAATATATATATATATATATATATATATATATATATATATATATATATATATATATATATATATATATATATATATACAAGAAGCTTCAAAACAGGGTGGCCTAACCTAACCTAACTATGGAATTTATTCAGTACATCAAAATACAATTAAAAGTTCCTATAATCATATGTCTGAAATATATTTCGATATAAATCTGTCGGCCATTGTGTGTATGTGACTTTTTTAAATAATAACTTTAGTAATCATTAAAATTTGGAGTCAAATTTGGTATACTCATTTGTACGCTCCGTTTAACCAGTACACCAAGAATCAAACTTTATCTTATAAAATTTCAAAATGGTGCTAGTGGACGTGAATACCCATCTACTGTTGTAACACCAAAGGCACACTGGAATCCATTTAACCACAATGTTAGCTCAAACACACATTGCAGAAGTTCTATTTGAGCTAAGCCCATAATTGTACTGTTCCTTATGTAAGGAATTTTAAGAAAGATATCACATAAGAAAATTAGAGTTAAAATAAAAAATATCTTAAACATTTTAAAAATAATTAGGTATATATATTTTTTAATTTTTGTTTTTGATGATTTTATAAAAATCCTGCGTAAAGAACTAGTACAATTGGTGTATTACACATGTGGTAAAGATTTTGTTAAGATATATGAAACAGTTTTTAAATAAAGCGTAGTAGAAAACTAAAAATGTTAATTTTCGGAAAACGAGCTAATGCTATCCTGTAACACAAATTTTAGGTTAGGTTAGGCCTACCTTCAGTAACTTCCTTCATTGTATATAGGGTTCTCTGGGTCTTCTTCAACTCCATACTTGTCTTGTAACTTCCTTTTTATAAGAGTTATTTTTTCTTTTCTAATTCCTCTACCGCTTTTTGCGCAAAGTACACTTCCATTTCTTTGACCATATTACCTCCTAATTCTAGCCCCAATTGCTTCATTACTTTCATTTTTGTTATATAACCATTGTTGAATGAAAAAACAACAACAGATACACCAACTTCAATGTTTTTAAAGTGAAAAATGTTCTCTCATTCATTGGGTCCTGACTCTTACCTTTCAAACATTTTTTTCAAAAGCTAAAGATCTGCTAAGGGTCTAAATATTGGTTTGAAAATAGCATTTTTTTTTTTCTGGGAGGTGGAAATGATTATTATGGTCATAGTTTTCTACCACTATACAGTAACAAGTACTGTATAAAAGAATAAAAGAGTATAATTGTTGAAAGCCGTACCTCAATATGCACTTAGAAACATAATATGTAATGCTGACGACATTAAGTTGTTGTTGTTGTTTTTTTTTTTTCCATACGCAAATACATTTTACTGTGTAACATGTAAAAAGAAAAAGATCTGGAGAATATAAATCGTTCAAAAACAACAAAAAAATGTAGGTTTTAAAAAAAGATGTATGTGCCATTTTTAAGAAAACAACTCAGAATATACAGTCAGATAAAATATTTAAAACACTTGGGTTTTGTACTGCGGACCTACGAGATTATAAACGTAAATTACATAGTGTTCATGTCATCATTCACTCAGATATTTTCTTCTGTCGACTTCCTGGTATTTGACTAATATGTTTTATGCGTGTAATAATGCCTTTACAGCTAAGTGGGGAACTCTCGCAGCACTTCTTAATATTAAGTTAACCATCGCATGTCGTCCATCACATAAGGCAAGAGGGATTCTTAATCCTTTATTTTATCTAAACCTCGTTTTCGGATTATGCTATAAATTCACGTCCTTATTCTCTTTTCAATTAATTACGTAAAGAGGGCTCCTTGTTTTGTCATCCTTCAAGAAAATAGTAGGCCCTATTACAAACATCTTGCCATTCCAGTCAAACGAATCTCTTTTTCGTTTATCCTACATTTCTTACTTCTGCTATTATTTTATTATTTATTTTTCATTTCATTTAAAGGCATGAAGGCTCTCGGTCATCGACATATGTTGATAAGTGCCTCCGTGTTACTTACCCAGCCCCGTTATAAAATGAAATAAAAATTTGTCATTTAAATGTAATGCCTAAAAATTGCTATTTTGGACTTTGGTAGGATATGTTATATTGTATTGGTAGATCAAAAGGTCCAGAGAGAGAGAGAGAGAGAGAGAGAGAGAGAGAGAGAGAGAGAGAGAGAGAGAGAGAGAGAGAGAGAGAGAGAGAGAGAGAGAGAGAGAGAGAGAGAGAGAGAGAGAGAGAGAGAGAGAGAGAGAGAGAGAGAGAGAGAGAGAGAGAGAGAGAGAGAGAGAGAGAGAGAGAGAGAGAGAGAGAGAGAGAGAGAGAGAGAGAGAGAGAGAGAGAGAGAGAGAGAGAGAGAGAGAGAGAGAGAGAGAGAGAGAGAGAGAGAGAGAGAGAGAGAGAGAGAGAGAGAGAGAGAGAGAGAGAGAGAGAGAGAGAGAGAGAGAGAGAGAGAGAGAGAGAGGGGGGGGGGAGAGAGAGAGAGAGAGAGAGAGAGAGAGAGAGAGGGAGAGAGAGAGAAAGAGAGCGAGTTTGAAACAGTTGTAATATAAATTTTCTGAACGTCGTAATAGTGTATCACTAATAGTTATTGACGTCGACAAAGCCCTAGTAGACTTGGAGTTGTGTAGCCTATACATTATTTCATTGCTAATCTCCGGAATATGTGTCAGATCTCCTAACTACACGAATATCACATATTCTTGAATGATCAAGGATATAAATTACATTTTGTCCAATAAATTCGCTTTGTTGTCGTATTAAAAGTTAGACCTTGAAATAAAATTATTAATTAAGGTATAATAGATGGTAGAAATACTCTTAAGTGTACTTCAATCATTACTACAGATTGTGAAATCCTGAGAAATTGCATGGCTTTCAACCTTCTAACACGTCATGGAAGACAGAGTCCTAATAAGCTTCCATCAGTGGAGAAACGAGGTTAGAAACGTTGTGAAGACGGCAAGGAGCAAGTCAGGGACGTCGCAAGTTTGAAACATAGCCAAGGTTCTCTGGATCGAGATAGTTGTTAGAGGAAGTATATCTGTTGTTCCAGATATATGCCCATAGGAGTTTATGACATTAGAAGGGCGAGCAGTACACATATTTACATTAAATACCTATTAAGTACATTGTTAGACGGATTAGTCATTATTAAATTTGGAAGGATTGAGATCTTAGAGTGATCTATTTAAATATATTTCTATTTTTATAATTTGTATGTTAAAAATATAAATAGTACAATGTTTCATAAAGATATTTAATATATACCTTGTTATCTCATTCTGAACCCGAATCTGAACAGTAAATCCAGAAATGAAATATGAAATTTTCATCTAATTTAATTTTTAATAAGCTGAGTAACACAATAGATATGAACAATAAACTGTTTATTATCCACCTTTTAGATTTTATTGAATTTTAGTAGGATTATAATATATGAGCACATAGTGCCCTACGATATTTCATGTTCCTATTTCAATTGTTATTGACACTTTCATGCTTACGTACACACGACAACGACGATGGCTTATCGATAATAACTGTACGATTTCTTGTAGCTATGAAACGTGAAGATCAGTTAAAAAAGGAGAACAAATTTTTTAACGATTGCCAAATTTAACTCACATATCGTACACAAGGTAAGTAAAAACAGGTACCTAATGATTATAAAATAAAACCCTTAGCCGGGTCGGAAGAGAACAAGAGAGAAATGAGAAAGAGAGAGATCTAACCAAAGATTACATGAAGGAAGTTGCAGATACAGAGTTTCTTGGGTTTCCAACACCCGTACTTACTCCAAACGAGCCACTGACTGAATTTGTTAAGTTTAGTTTTTTCGAATATACTCAGAGAAAGTTATGTAATGGGTAAAAAAAAATGACATCGAGCTTTTTATATAATTTCTGCAGTCTCTTGAGATTAAAAATGGTTTATAGAATTATGATTAACATTGTGCAGCGCCCCACAGCTGAAATTATTATATCAATTATTTGATCACATTTGGTATATCAGTATACACTGGTCAAACAAACCTCGTGGAGTTATTTTTCTAATTTTTTGATAACTCTGATTTAGAGTTTTATGGTGATTTTAGTTCGTAATTATGGCGTTATAAGACAAAAATGAATATTTTAGAATTTTTTTAACATCGATTCTAACAAGTTGTATAACAAAATCGTATAATTTTAACCTCTAAGGACATAAAAACATTTAACTCCGTTTTCTTTTAAAATGCGAATTATCATGAGTGGGGTGAAATAATATCAGAGCTGTTAAAACATAATTTCTCATAATTAGCTTTACCAATGTCAGAAAAATTTTGTTAAAAAGTGAATATTAATATCGAAATGTAGAGATCCAGAAATTGATTGTTTAAACATAGTGACTAAAGTGTGCCACTTTATAAATATCTTTACGCTGTGTAATGTGTTTAAGTGTTCAGATCATAATTGTTATGTGTTATTTGTGTTGGTGACAACGAGCAAGCCTGAGGATGTCTCTTGAAAATGAAACGGCCGTAACTACATCGAAGAAATAATTTTTTCCAAGGTAAACAATAATTTAATTATTTAAAGAAGAATATATCACAATATAAAGAACCCTAGCCCTCGAAAACTTCAAGATCGGAAAAAGAATTGGTCAAGAGAAATCTGATAGGAATGAAAGAGGGAGAGCTAACTTAAAACTAAAAGAAAAGAGTGTAAATCTAGCTAGTACCCTCGGTATTGCCACGTCCGTACTCACTAGTGAACACCCGACGCATGATTAAATTTTAATTTTTAAAAACGAAGAATATGTTTGAAATGTTTCAATGACAAAGTCATCGATGCATTAGTCCTTCCCACATGGTCTTGTTGTGTTTAATATCTATTGATTATGATTTTTACACATTTAATTATCACTAAATTTATTTAAGTGGGTAAAGAAATATATTGTAAATTGTGTTAGTCAACTTCATTAATTGTCGTCTTTTTTATTAGTTTTGTTTTTGTTTTCGATGTTGCTCAAGGAGATTCCTTTGGGGTACATAGTTTCATCGGTTTTTTTTTTAATTGAAATTCAGAAAAATTTAATTGAAAATGGAGCCCATTTAAAACAGTGTTTTGTTGGTATCCTGTGTACATTCAACTTATAGCACATTAAATTTGATACACGTTTGCATATTTGCATGTAATGGTACCAACTCCACAGCATAATATGATGACATATAGTGAAGCAATTGTCAAAATTGTACATCTCATATTATACTCCCATGCAACTGTGATATTCGTATGGTTATTAGATCCAGCAGAGCCGAGTCACCAACGGCCGTAGCGAGTGAAGAGTCCTTAACATACAATTTCAAAATAAGGTAATTGGTAAAATAATTTATGAGATTTTATAAAATAATCTATTAAATCGACTTATCAAATAATTACCAAATTATCATTTAGTCCAATTGAATGGAAAACATCAAAATTGTTAAAAGTCATCCTACTTGAACAACGAAGTAGGCTACTACGAAATGATTTAATTTGCAATCCACATAGAGTGTTCCAGAAGTGAAAGTTTATAATATTAATTTAAACTAAAAACATATTTACGTTGCCTCATTAGGCGGCAAAAAGTACAACAATTCATGAGTCAAACTTTTCCAAGGTCATATGACCTGTTAATTGTATATTACTCTTTTGGGCTACTTAATATATTTCTATAAAATTAAGTCAAATAATATCAATGACTTAACGCAGCAAATATTATATGACAAATCGCTCCTAATGTGATAAATAGCCGTGCTCACTGCTAAACTGAAGTAAAAAAAATCGAGTTTTTATTCTAAAAATAACAAGATAATATTCCATAAATTGTCAAATTCTAAACCCTATACATCAAAGGGTGGGAATAAAAAAAAACACAAAAATTAACGTACTTCCATGTATTTTTTACTCAAATAAAAGAAAACACAAAATATTTCCCTAGTTTCATAAGTCAATAACAAAAAAATAATATTTTAATGAATTTTTGGGACAACCTATATACGGTATCTAATTTTGGCTCACTCTGTAGATAGGGGATCGATTTTTACAAAACTGCGTTTGTTTCACGTGTCTATATAAGTTAGTACCAAACAAGTTGAACTGTTTAGATATTTTTTGAACACTATTTAAAATTTCCACATATTATACTAAGTTTTGTATAATTTAAAATGATGAATTGAAGTTTTAAAAAATATTTTCAATCGTTATATTAGTTTACACATAAACGTAATCACATATTTATACTCTTTGACTAATTTGTATTCACAATTCATATTTGACCTAATTTGTAACAGAAAGGCAAAAATTGGTAAACTATTACGACAAAAACAAAATGAGCACCTCACCTGAAAAAACGTATTCTCAGACATTACAATTTTTTTTTTTTTTTTTTTTAATTAACATTTTATTTACAGTTAAACATTTGGGTTCAAATTATTTTAATAAAACAATGTGGTAAATATAATTTATCATAACCTACAGATTCGATAGAAACTAGACATTCACCCACGAACAATGACAATACAATCTTTATGAATAATCCACAAACCTGTATTAACTGATGGGATCCTAGCTTAAATCCAACTAAAAATGACGTTTAACAAGTTACTGTCCATCAACAACATTCGATCAGATAAGCAATGAACAAAATGAATACGTAGAATAGACCTAGTTTGTTTTAAATACGCTATCCACATCAATGCGTTTTAAATACAAATATTAATTACCAAGTAGCCTAACCGAAGTATAGGATAAGTTTTTAATCAGAAATATTTTTTTTTGTTTTTTAACTGATCTTTACGTTTCATTGCTTAAGGAAACCGAAAAAGTTATTTTCGACATACTGTCCTTCCGTCGTCTTTGTCGTCTGTACGTATGTACAATAACATCCACACAAAAATAGGAACATGAAATTTGTTATAAGAGACCATGGTTGCTTATATATAAAAAATTGAAATTCAGAAAAATCTAATTGAAAATATAATAATGGAAGCCATTTTAAACAGTTTTATGTACATATCTCGTGTATTATTCAACTTATAACACACTTAGTTTGATACAAATTAGTAGATTTTATTTTTGGATGTAATGGTACGACGAATAACAAATTCTTTATCAAACATGTAATGTCAAACCCTAACCACCTTTTTAATTATCATAATCAAAATTGTATTAATATTGCTCCATGCGTATGGGCTATAAGAACACTGCACTGCATACGCCAGACAGACACACATCACTCCAAAAACGACTTCTTTGGATTCATAGAATCAGAATTCACCGATGTAGTTTTTTTTTTTTTTTTACAATTACATGACTTTCTCTAAACTATGTCAAATAAATAATTGAATAAATGAAGGTATTTTTGAATCATTGTTTTCATTATTTTTTTTCATTCAAAAGCCAATACATGCCGCATGCGTGACTGCTCAGGCGGGCCGGTTTTATGTGGATCACTCTGTATTTCTCTGATCCTTTACAGAATTCATTGTTTTCCTGTTAGCGGTGAGCCTAGAGTTAGAACAAACCTTGATTGAAGGATCATGGTTCACGAGATATTCTTTATAGTTTCCTTCCCCCAAAATAAACACAGTCTATTAAATCAACAAGTCCTAATAAACCTATAAATAAAAGGGGAAGATAAATTTCTGAAACTTCAGTATATCAGAATGAAAATTTGCCCTCGGCAATAAGATAAAAGGATAAATTGTGTTGTATAAATAATGAGACAACAGAAGACAGAATGGTAAGAAACCTATTGTAATTGTAATGCAGCTCAAGAAGTGCCTTGCGACAATGTACACTGGAACCAACTGTATAAACCCTTTGTCTTGCTCCTAATATCTGTAAACTGTGTTTTTCTTCTTCTAGTGTTCTCAGAAGCTTTATTTCATATTCTATAATTCAATTTTATATTATAATCTTTCTTAAAGGAGAGTTTAGATAATTCCCTCCCCTCGGTATATAGGTTTATTTTTAAAATCAATTTTCAAATTATAAAATAATTAGTGCTAAAATATTCCACAAACTTTCTCAATACCTATCCCCAAAATCAAATCAAAATTAATCCCTACCAAAAGTGTCAGATTTTAATCAACAAATGAAAGAAAAAAAGGGGAAAAAACAACAACATGAAAACTGATTTACACATAGGTTTGAGTTATTAATCTTCACATTACAGTAAAATTTCACCGAAATAGGTTGTGCGGATTTTGGAAAACTGCGTATTTTATGAATAATTTTTGTTTTTTAGCGATATATATGCAAACCGGATTTTTTCGGAGAGATCGCGACCAATACGTTTCGTTTGAGTTCTTAGAAGCTACACTTGAGCAATAGTTGATCAAAATCGTTACAACCTATTTTTATAAAATCGCAATTTTATGGGTTTTGTTTTCTTGCGGCTACCCCAAAATTTTGAATTATGAAGAACATTAAAAAATCCTGAGATATGGCATGTCAAATACCAAATTTGATTAAAATCGGTCTACCACGTTTGCACACGGTCGACAAAACAGGTATGCACACGAATTTTGACAATTAATCTTCACATTTCACTAAATCGGTTTGAAATTTTACATCTAAATTCTAAAGAAATTTATAAATCTTCAAGACAAATTCGATGTACGATATGGGAAGTAACGTACATTTGACAAGAGATGGATGTTAAAGTAAGTACCACCCAGAATCGATGGGCAAATAATCTATATTAAAATGCGTTTTCATGAAGCTTAGAGCAGACTGGCATTGTTATCTCCAGGCACTTGTATTAATAGTTGTGCTCGTCTGAGGTTCCTAACGATGCTCGGCCGCCTTAACTTTGAGACACTCCTGATAACCCCTTTGATGTTCGGTATTGGTGATTTTATGCCTTTGGAATACCAGCAGCTTTATACTGGAATACCTTTTCGATCATTTTGAAGCAATCTATTTTCATGTCATTTTACAAGAGAAAGATATTTTTTACACTTCTTCGCTCTACAATTTTCTCATACTACATGTATTCCATTAGTTTTAGTAGAACTCAGTGAGACGAATTAAACGACACATTGCACGACCTGCTTCCACGCAGGAGTCCAAAGCTTAACTAATTTTTAATAGCGCGGCACGGCGATTTTAGTATCTAAAGATTGAACCAAGTTCATAATCGTTTATACACTCTCTAAATATGACATAATGTGCACTAAGTATTAAACAAACACTATAAAAGGACGTAAGAAAGTATGACTGGGCTACTAAAATAATATAATAACTTTCTGTTATGCACTGAGAGTTCAGACGATGAAGGAAACCACATCCTTACTAGCGTGCGCAAGTTTGTTGAGGGTGTAACTAATCATATTTTGTAAAATATATTCAGAGTGGACGCCTTTTGATATCCTGCGAGGTTAACCTAATTAACGATTGCATTGATTCTCAATTTAATGTTTTCATATATTTATACTATTTCCTTTGTCATATATACGTCGTAAAGAGAAATTTATGTTTACAGATATGTCCCTTTGGAGGTCCACTGAGTTAAAAAAAAATTATTTTTCGAATATCTGTCCTCCTGTCGTCAATGCAGCACTCTATACCCCAACGCTTGAACCAATTTTAATCAAATTTTGTATGTGGTATATCTAGGGAATTGTTTGGGTAGCTGCCATAACTACAACGATTTTTATATAATTATTCTTAAGAGTAGCCTTCAACAAAACGTATTCGTCGTCTATTCTCAAAAAATGCCAGATGTGCAAGAATTATCGATGAATATCTAAAATATCGACAATGACTATTTAGTAAATAAGTAAGTTTTAAAAAATATAGTTGTACTTATTCCTGGCATTTTTGTCATTACTAGTAAAGTGTGGTTGACGAGTAGGGGTGTGGTGTGGGTGACGTAAAGGGGCCGTGGCCTTAGTCACGTGATCATCCTCACCACTCAAATCCTCAAATGGCCCACATTTTGAGAAATTACTAATTTTATAATTCATTGTTGATATTTTAGATATTCATCGATAAAGTTTGAACAATTGGTTTTAATTACAACAGTAATTATATGTTTTTGATTATTATAGTGTATAGTGTGTAGTGGTTACTACCAGATTTGGTTACAACGAATAAGAAAAGAGAGACTGCGATGAGTTGGGCAAGTGCAACGTATGTATGTGAGAAGGGTAAGAAATAAAGTGCTGAATGTGAATCCTGGAGGGAGATGACGGAGAGAAAAACCGCCATTGAGGTGGCTGGAACGATTTAAGAGATATGGAAATCTGTAGATGAAGGAGATATGCTGAAGGTAGACGAGGTCAAGAATATAGGGGCTGTAGCGCATAAAGGTAAGGTAAGGTATTATGTATGTTTGTGGTTACTGTTTTTTGTTTTTTATTACTATAGCGAATTAAGTATTTTTGGTGTAGTGTTTTTGTTCCTCTAATGTCTTTGTGATGTTTTAGAAAACTGATTTATATTGAAATGTAAAATATGACACAGGTCAAACAAATAAATATTGCGCTTGTCCTGTGAGAATTTTAAAAATTGTTAAACAACCTTGAACACAATTTCTCAAAAATAAAAACGTATATTGAACTAAACACGTATCTTCAACAACGTCTCCATCTACTGTGGCGCATGGGCTACACTAATCAAACTATAACTAACGTCAGTCAATAGTTTAATAATTATTGTAGGTGGCGAGGTGGTCCTTGAAAAACGTTCACTTTAATAAACATATTTGTGAGAAATTGTGTTCAAGTTTTATTTTAATATCACATGCTATACAATTTATTTTGTCAAAGGGAAGAAATATAATTAATGATTACAATATTAGAAAGCGTGGGGTGTTTATTTAATACTCTTGTTTATTATAAGGCAAAGATGAACAAGAGGCCATTAAACAACAAGGAAGTGAAAATAAAATATTTAAACTAATTGTTATAATTCTATCATACCAGCGAAAAAAAAATCAAAATCATAGTACAAGAGATTAGGTATGGACCTCATTTGGTCCCAAATCGATGACGAAAATGTTGGAAAAATTAGGAGGGGATATTTTTACCCACCCTGAAAATTTAAAAAAAAAAGTATATAAGAACAAAACGTATGCTTAAAACTGCAATTGATTGAAAAAGCGAAACAATTGCGTATGCATATTCTAAACAACTTCACACTTGTATAATAAGCGTATCATATAGCCCTAGGACTACCCACACTACGGAAGAGAGCATAACAAGCTTAAATTGCAGAACTAATGTGCTTAGTCCTAAGTGATGCGGTGATGTAGGCATGAGTGTCTGCCATAAGTTCCTTTTCGTTTATATTTTACGAACGAAGCCTAGCGAATGTTTTTTACCAGCTTTTATCTTCGTTCTATCTAGTAAACTTAGCGTACGTATACAGGGTAAATTTGTCAATAGTAAAATGTGTCGACCATTGTTTTTTGATTAATCTTCACATTTCACGGTCTCGGGAAACGGAACAAGTTATATTCGTCGTGCCGTCCGTCTTCTGTCGTCAACATATGTACGTAAGTACGATAGCAGTTACAATTAATATAAGAACATGAAATGTGGTATAGGGAATTATAGTTGCTCATATCCAGTGTGTTATTCAACTTATAACACTTTAAATTATAATTTTCAGATTTCAATTCTGCATGTAATAGTACAAAACCCACTTCTCTACAATGACAAATGGGGAAGTAATAATGAATATTGTAATTTCGAAACTTCACCTCCAAAAAAAAAAAGAAAGAAAAGAAAAATTGATATTCGTATTATATTAATATTATTAATATTGATATATATTTTATTAATATTGTCTAATCGGACATTTAGCATCATTTGTGTATATAAAATCTAATAGACGACGTTTCGAGAGTATAAATCAAATATCGTTATCAAGTCTAAAACTGAAGTATAAAAGAGAAAAACACCAACATAGCCTAGGAGCCTAAGACCATGTTGGAAATTAAAACTAAATCTATAACCTGAGAGAAGAAATCAAGCCTAAAATTAGGCCTGAGCAGTCAAATCTAAGACTATAAATACTCACGTGATCAGATAAAACCACTACACAAAGGACGGCAAGCAACTAATTGTTAAAGGGTTGGAGCCAAAAGAAAGTTTCCCTAACTGTTTATCGAGGTAAACAACAATTTTACCTCTCTTTCAAAAGTTTTGTCCCCGAACGCGTCAAAATTCCCATTTGTGAAATAAGAGGTAAGATATCAGCGTAATTCGTACTGTTACGAGATCCAGCAGGAGGGAAGAATGGCTCCTTTCGTATATGTACAGCTTTGAGGACATCCAGATTTGAGATAATGATAGCCAAGCGAGTCGATAAGGTTCAATATTGTATTTACGTGCACTTTAAGACCTAGTCCAAGTCCAGAAAGTATTGATATAAACAATAACGAGGTTAATAAAAATCTGTAAAACAACTGTTTTAAACAAACTTACCTTATTGGGTAAGACTCCTTGATTCTCTAATACAATGTAACAAAAACTACAAATATATTACAATGAATGATGGAGTGTGTAAGTAACTCCATAAACTTGTTTACTTTTTCATAAATACGCAATACTTAATGGGTCAAAAATTGATTTTGAGTATATCGCGGAAATATCCGTTTTGAGCTCTCCTTAAATCCATAAAGTGTTTTTTTTTTTTTTTTTTTTTTTTTTTTTAAATATATCTGACTGTCTGACTTTGCAGCCGAAACGAATAGACCTTCAAATTTAATTTGGTATGTGTGCATATTTTGATCGTATCTCAAGACTTTTAAAATCCATTTTTTCGAAATTTGAAAATATCTCGGTAGTTATTATTAGGACAAAACTAAATTACCATTTTCACAAAACCGGCTCACGATTTAATTAAATGTAACGAAATTAGAATGATTTTGTTAGAATGTTGTAAAGGATCCAATTAAAGTTATTTTATTGGCATCTCCCAAAAAATGATAAAAAACAATGTCTCAAAATCGACTCTAAAGATTTTTTTCAAATTTATTTTTTTGTAAAAATATCCCATACCCGTGTACAAATATTAAGTAAAAGAAATGTATAGTTTCCTTTCTGTCATGTATGTAGGAAGTTATGTGATGGGTCAAATTAATTATGTCGAATTTCTGCGAGTATATCAGTTATGAGGTCTGCTGAATTAAAAATTGTGGTTTAATAAATGTTGCCACTCTTTCGTATGACCAGTGCTCTATAGCCCAAACGTGTGGGCATATTGCAATTAAATTTGGTATGTGAGCATAATTTAGTCATATTTGGGGATTTTTTTTATTACTCAAATTGTCTGATATCTCTTATGTCAATTTTGAGCTCCATTTATTGTCTATCCGATATACATGAGCCATCCATTTCAACCTACTCATTTTTATTGTTAAAAGGTTGGGCTGACGGAAGAGCATTTGTAGTTCGGCGCTGATTACTCTCCAACCACCGCCCTCTTTCACTGATCTAAAATACTTTTCTTTCCCAAGTGTTAAGTAGAATGTCATTAAATTTCGTAACAACTCATGTTTCTCTAAAGGTCTCAAAATATACACGGTGAGTTGTGTTCTACTGCCAATCACTTCATTTTTCGATAGTTTATGCAGTGGCGTGCAATTATTTTCTGCACCTAAACGTCTGGCCAAGTCTGTGTTGATAGGTAAAACCCTGTTACTCCTTCAAAATGGTATTTCTAGATCTCCAGGTCTTCAACCATGCCTTTATCAATTTTCCAGAACGAGTGGAAACTTTCAACGTTGTGTTAACGGCGGGTGAGAAGAAGTCATTGAAAAACTAATCTTAAAAACGAAAAGAGTTTTTATTTAATAAGGAAATTACAACACGGATGAAAAAAAAAATCGACTCTTACAAAACTGTGTATTTTATGTTCTATTGTATGGCAACCAGAAAGTTACAAAACGTATCACCAGAAAGCTTTGTTATGACTCGAACAAACATTTTACAGCTAGTAGTAACTTTCTCTAATGATACAAGTTCCCCCTCTCCGCGCGGACATGCTTCCACTGTAAAACAAATTTTTTATCTATACTTTATCTAAATTGTAACTAATATTATTTTTAAGATAAATAAATGAACTTTTTTAAGAGTGAGATGAACTTACATTTCTATTATTTAAAATACAAAATATTATAATTTTTAACGTAAACTATTATAAAAATGAATCTTTTTCATAATGTAATAATATGATCTCGTTTTTATTTCCATTAAATGTATTCTTATGGTTATTGAATACAAAATTCCAGCTAAAAACTGTTTACGAAATCATAATTTAGTATAGGAAATGCGGGTGACTAGGACGAAAAGAAAAAAAGATAACACAGATAAATGAACTGTGGAAAGAGTGGAGACAAAATCTATTACTAAACAACAAGTGCTTAATATAGTTAGTACTGGGTTGGCAATCTCAAGGTTAGGTCATAATGTAGTCTTGTGTTAAATCCCTCACTTTCTTATCATGTCTATCTTGACCAACTCCTGTTCTTTTCCGACCCTGACGCTATTAGAACATTCAAGGGATAAAGGTTTTAATTATCTTTTTTTATACATATAGGGCGATGATAACATAGAGGATTTTCGTCTTTAAACGATAAATGGAAAAAATCAAAACGTATTAACAAAATAATTAAGAATAGGAAAAACTGGGGCCTATGATTTGTCAAAAAGAAGACATCATTAGAGATAATCTAGAATAAAAATCCTTAACAAAAGTGCACACGAGACCGACCGAAGTCCACTTGGAGAAGGATATTACTGAAATAGTTATCGACAGATAGAAAGACCTGAGGTAAAGTTAAGAAACAAGAACGTCCCTTCATAGAACACTACGACTCTCATGGGATTTAACGAAGTCGAGTCACAAATTCACAACACTGTGTAATATGATTGTTTTTAGAAAAATTCAATTAAAAATAATAACTTAAAATATATATTACCCAATCCATCGTTATAACATAAATTTTAAATCAGAAAATACAAGATATTCACATTACCAAATGTAACCAAAATATTTTATATATTGGTCCTAAGATATTTATTATTCTTTTGAAAAATATCAAAAAACGCAAAAGCATAACCAATTTATATTAATTAAGAATTGTTTGAAATGTTTCTTCAAATTTATATCATATATTAATATTAGACATATAAATTACCATTAGAAGTTCACTGTAGTGATTATTCTGTAGTGGCAATGTCCAGCGATCAGGTCTACACCTTTTATCGTGTATTTTTCAGTTTAGACCCCTCTCTTCCATCTTTCCTATCAGTTCTTTCTAACCAACACTGGTTTTTTCCGGACTCGACGGTGACTATTAAAGGCTAAAGGTATTTATTTTATGGTCTTTTTTTCCTTTTTATTTTTTGAAGGCGATGATTTTAGAGAGTTTTTCGCCTTTACACAGCATTAAAAAATTAATAATAATTAAATAAGTGTAAGCTAATAATTTCATTTGAATCCTTTTCTCTTAATCCATTTGATATATTTCTAAACTGTCCCATAGCAGGATTGTTTTTCTGACTGGATACTTAATTGTCATTCTGCTAATTCTTTCATACCTAATTATATTTTCATTTATATTTGAAATACTCATTACTTCTATCCAATTCTAAGCGATGATGACTTATTGGTTTTCACCTTTAATCCTTTTCCTCAATAGCAGGAATGTTTTTTCTTAAGGGATAGTTATTTTTCATTCTGTCTATTATTTCATACCTAATTTTGATTTTATGTTTATTAAAATTTATTTCTTATTTAGGCGATGAAGACCTAATATGTTTTCACCTTTAATCTACTCACCTCCTACACAGCAGTAATGATATTCCGACATGATGCTTAAGTTTCATCCTGCTTATTCCTTCATACCTAATTATGTTTATATGTTTATGAATACTAATTTATTATTTCCAATTCTTGGTGAGGATGACTTATTAGTTTTTCACCTGTAACCTCCTTCCACCACAACACCAATTTTATTTTCTGACAGAATGCTTAGTTTTCATATTGGTTATTCTTTTTTACCTAATTATTTTATTATGTTTTTGAATACTCAATTTTTTTTTCCAATTCTAGGCGATGATGACCTATCAGTGTTCACTTTTAATTAACCTCCTCCACAGCAGTAATGTTTTTCTGACATGTTGGTTAAGTTTCATCCTTCTCATTCCTTCATACCTAATTATGTTATATGTTTATTAATACTCATTTCTTCTTTCCAATTCTTGGTGAGGATGACTTATTAATTTTTCACTTGTTACCTTCCTCCGCCACAACACCAATTTTATTTTCTGACAGAATGCTTAGTTTTCATATTGGTTATTCTTTCATACCTAATTATGTTGTTATGTTTATGAATACTCAACAATTTTTCCAATTCTAGGCGATGATGATTTTTAGTGTTTGCCTTTAATCACCCTTCCTTCTAATTCTACCCAATGAATTTTTCTCACATATACGTTGTATAGATATCGTTTCTGAAGTCCCCTGTTTTATTAAGAACAAAGAGTCTATCGAGAGTACAACTTGCCGACTAACCACTATAGAACATCTGCAGTAGAACTTGGCGGTATCAAGAATCTATTTGCTGTATAGAACTTGCCAGAATATAGTGTCTATCTACAATAAAACATGCCGGTCTACTTAGTGTAGAATATGCTGGCATAAATAATCTATCTAATACATAACTTAACTTTATAAAATGTCTATTAAACGTAAAACATGCTCACATAAACAGTCTGTCTAATGTAGAGGGTGCCGGCATGAACGGTTTATTTTCATCTCAACATACCGGTACGAAGGTAGTAAACTGATATTGAATGTTGGGGAGAGAGAGGAGGGGTGTAATAGATTTTAACAGAGCACTTAATTGTAATACAAAAAGTATTTTCCTTCATTCCAAGATTTAAAACATTATCTTCATTAAAGCATCTTTTTACATTTAAAGTCTTAAAATCATTTTATGAACGAAGGGGAAATAAAATAGTTGATCAACTTCACTTCAAAACGTGAAGGCAGTAGAATCGAGGTATGTTTAATAGGCTTAAAACTTAATTGTATTTCTCCAGATCACCTCGTTTTAATGTGTTACTAAAGATAATAAAATTAGCAAATTCTAAAAAGCCTGCATACCTTGGTTACATCTTAGATTTTCATTCATTAAAAATAATTTAAATTGCTTTCTTAATAATGGTTAGAAAGTTATATTTCTTACGTCATTTCAAACATTTTCCAATGCTTTTGGTTATTTACTTTTTCTAAAATCCATAAAACAATCTTGAAGGTAATTTTACTTAATTATACATAACCAGAAGTATGTATTGTTATTATAAACTATTTCTAAAAAATAACCTCTGCAAGTCCTAAAGTAAGGTGGCCTTTTACAAAGTATATAATTTAAAGGAAAACCGTTTATTACTCAACTGCAATCTTTAAGATGTCGATACTAATTACAACCGTCACTGCGTAGAACCGACACCGCTTAAAACCGATACTGCGCAGAACCATTACAGTGTAAAACCAAAACTGCGTAAAACTTGTAGTGTATACAAACGAAAGTGAATAAAATCGAAACTGCATATTAATGACATATCATACAACCGATACTGCGTATAACCAACGCGTCGTAAATCCGACACTGCGTACGATGGATTCTGGTTAGAACCGCAATTGAATTAAACTGACACTGCGTAACATCGTCACTGCGTATAAATGACACCGGGTGGAAGCGATACTGCGTGTAACCAAAAATGTATACACCGACACAACGTACAACCGACGCTGCGTAACCTAGAAAAGACATTGTTTTCAACTGACACTGCGTAAAATCGTCACTGCGTATAAACGAAAACCGATAGAACCGATTATGAGTAGAACCGAAACTCCATACACTGGCAAAGTATCACCGACACTGCATACAAATAACACTGTGTAGAACCGACACTACAAACAACTTATATTCCGTACGACTGACACAGCATGTAACCGGCGCTGAATACAACTGATATGGCATATATGTTGGAGACCTACCATTTTTACTGAGAAGTGACTTTCTCAGAATAAACAGAAGTTAGGATGATAGAATTTATCACTCAATTAGTCTCAATTTCAATGCAATATGTCCATGCATCTAGGAACACACTGTAGATATTTTTCAATTTATAGTGTCTAGAATAATCGTCTGAGATGAAACAAGATCGCCGTAACATAGTGCGACTAAAGTAAAACAAATATCATAAATGAAAGGAAATGAGTTTTATATTTATTACATTATTCTATTCTTTATTTGATTACAATACATTTAATATAAGCAATACATACTGTACATATTATTACCTTAAAATAATTACATACAATCATAATATTTACATATATAATATATACTATACTTAATTCTAGTAATACCGATGCCCTTGAGAAATCATCCCGATATCTATTCTGAGGTCTACCGAGGGTTAAATCTTGGCATTGCGCACTAATTGTACTTATTGGACACATTTTTTGCGTATCCATGTAGTGTGGTGGCGGTGTTGGCCAGGTCGGCATGATCTCCCCTGATGAGCTGTTGGAGTTTATAGAGGTGTTGTTACGGTCTCCTCATTCACCGTCAAGATGTGTAGTTCCTCGTCTGTAGCTGTGCCACAACACCAATGAAAGACGTCGCTGATGCTGTTTATGGTTCTGGGTTGTCTAGTCTCTATCCACTCGTCCTCTAGGCCTCTAGGATTTATGTCCGTTGAATGTTTTCTGAGTTGTTTAGAAGTTCTGCAGTTCTAGCTCTTTGACATCCTTTAGAGTTCCAAGATTCTAAGCATATATTTGTGTTGACAAAGGTATCTGGAAGGTGGTTTAATGGGGTCAGAGGGAGTATGCATGTGAGGGGGGATTGTTGACTCGTATATGTGTTCAACTTTTAACTTTTGAAAATGTGCTCCCATGGAAATCTTGATTGGGGTGTCCAGGTGGGATATAAGGGTTGATAGAGGTAATTGGGGTAGGGGTAGGGGTAGGATGAATAATCATATTACGTAGTCCACATCATGGATGTCTGGGAATCTGTCTTGGTTGCCTGTAACTTAGCAAACATCTATGTAAAAATTGACCTGTAATTTTTCTCAATGTTTCCCTTATATTTTGAAAAATTGTTATTGTTCCCCTTCCCTTCGTTGGAACCATTGTGTGTCATATATTTCTTTAGTTATAGTGGCATTATTAATTCTTATAATATCCTCCATATTATTATAAAATTATTATTATGATAGAAAATTATTTTTAATTAATTAAATATAAATATTTGTTTAATTAGTTGCGACATATGGTTTGATCCGTAATATGAACCACATCTCCAATCCACTTGCCATGTCTTTGGATTTTTATTTCATAGTTGAGTGGCGTTATTTGCTGCAGTATTTTGTATGGACCTGCGTATTGCTAAGCCAGCTTGTGGTCCTTCTTTTCGAATTTGGTTAGAATTAATTGTCCTACGTTCAATAGAATTAATGTGGAATAGTTTTGATGTTAATTGCTCATATTTGCTCTTTAGGTAGGGTACATTGTGTCCTGTATCTATTAAGACTGATATTTCATGTTTTCCAATTTCTGGAGATATAGTGAGATTTTAATTGGAATTAATATTGTATACTGTTTTTGTGAAATATTATTAGTAGTTTTGGTTGTATTATCGTTATTGTGCTGTGTCAGCATAGTCTGAGGAGTGTTTGTGTGGTTATCGTGTGTCATTGTGACGTCAACGCATTTGTCTCCGTGTTGAAATTTTGTTTTTTATTTGAAATATGGTATCACAAGTGTTGAAGTACCTTTTTTAAAAATTGGAAGTGTCGTTGCTGTTCTAGTTTATGTTGGAGGTATTTGTGTAGTTTATTTATTTTTTGTAATTCGTATTGAAATACCGATCTATGTTGGGCCACTCATTTCGCTTGTTTCGACCTGGATACATTAGTTTTATGGATATCTTCTTGTGCAGTATTTGACGAAGTGGCCACGTTGACCGTTCCATTTTCGGGACTTCTGTATCTATTGTGTCAGTTACTCGCTTGTCCTCGCATTTCATAGTCGTTAAATTACTTCCCCCCCCCCAACATAGCCTAGTTGCCAACTATTGTTATTGGGCCTACGTCATTTTTCATAAGGTCCTCCATTTTGTGCAAAAAAAACTGTCTAATTAGCTGTTGTGGGTATCCCTGTGTTTATATCTAATCGTTTCCTAAGGAGGTAAGTGACTTTTTAAGCTGTTTGTATGTTGAGGCTTAATTTTCAAGTGTGAAATTATCCACCATTGCAATTTGTTGCAGTAATGCCGGATTGAGTCCTTTTAGAATGCAGTTGCATATCATTTGTTCGCTCTTTATCACATCTAACCGCGCACATAGCAATTCTATTTCAGTCCTATATGCTACTGCGGATTCCCCTGATAACTGGACTCTATCTTTTATCTGCATCGAAGCATGTTTTGTTGATGCACTGGTACTTGTTATGTTAGGAAGTTATTTAGTATTACTGGTCATGTTAAGTGGCTTCGTGTTAATTGTAACGTTTCGTCACGATCTGCCGCCGCTTTTCATAGATACAATGGAAAATAAAGCTTCTTTTTTTTTGTTAACATCCTATCTATTAGCTTAAGCTGCTCTGTCAAAGTGTATCAGATGCCTCGAAATGTCTTTACCTAGTTTCCCACTAAATTTTCTGGAATCGTAAAATGGCAGCCTTTCCCCATTTTTATTTCCTGTGTTATAGAAGGAACCTCTAATGAGGGGGACTGATTTGATTTCAGCTTGTCCTTTCCTTCTACATTATCGTATATATTTTCGTCTGCAAACCGTACGTGTTTTGAACTCTGTTCGTCAAAATTGGTAGTCCAATATGCGTTTTGTTGCGCTATATCTTCTTGGTTAATACCAGAATCAGTTTGAAGTTATCACAGACGTATTCGCGTCGTAAAAATTCAAGCGCGGCTTGTTGAGGAATGACCCACTTGAGGTCTTTCCAAGCAGCTTTTGCTTGGCCTTTATTAGGATTTTTGATATCTGATAGAGATAAATTCATGAATATAATGTGTATGGAATTTGTATATATTTTTGAGAGAAAAAGCTGAAATATAAAAAGCCTAATAGTAAAATTTTGCCTACATAGGATAAAGTTCGCCTCGTCTGTATTAGTTTTGGTTCGCCAATAGCAAGTACAAATTATAGTCATGTATTTATGGGGGATTTACCCGTGAAAGTTGTTTTTGTTCGAGGAAAGAAGGTGGCATTTTTGATGCCTTGATAGAAGTTTAAGTGCCCGTGTTTTTACTTCCTCAGCATGTAACGCAATAGACTTGTCTTGGTGCACTTTAGGACGCTGATGTTGTCAATTATTCCTATTGTGTAATTTATAGGTCATGCTAACTAAATGTTTGTTTTGGTAAATATATTTCTTTCACATATTTTTGTATACTACGATAAGTTTTAAACTATATTTTCACTATTCAGTGTTGTAATTGAGGTTATCAATCTGATACAAACAAAATATTCATAGTGGGATATTAATTAGGCTAAACATTTCACACAGTATCATCATGTAAGAATTGAGTAAAAGTAATTATACTGACACTATGTAATTTAAAACGCAATGTAGTCTGATGTGTTGAATGCTTCAATATGTAGTCACAAATATATATATTTTAAGTTTGTGGAAAAGTTCTTTATTTTTAAGTTGTTAATTTTGAATGAGAGCTTTTTTAAAGCGAAAAACGTTGCTTTATTGCACAATACTGAATCATTCAAAATGCCTTGGTTACATGAATTCAAACTACATTAAATATATACATCACAATTCTCCTTATTAACACTTACTGCAAGAAAATTTGAACAAAAATTAAAACCAACGAACTATCCTTACACAAATAACAAAAGGGTCATCAATTAGTATAAAGAAATTGTTACGCACTTAATGAGTCAATGAACTTAATAGAATAGAAAAGGTTAAAAAAAAAAAAAAAATGTCATTATTAGCGTACAATTAATTAAATATGACACAATTTTTTTTTTTTTTTTTTTTTTTTTTTTTTTTTTTTTTTTTTTTTTTTTTTTTTAATAAAAATGTAAAAATTATAATAAAATAGTCAACAATGCTTATCGACATAACTCAGAAAAAAATTAACAAAACTCAAGACCAAAGTTTTAAAATCAGAAAAACATCAATTAATTATATAGTAGGCCTACTATTTCTTCCACCAATTTACAAAATAGTAACATTTTTTATACATCTCGTATATATAGTTACAAATTTTTAGTAAAAACTAAAAGTAAGGCCGATTCCTTATTTGTTAGGAATTTTCCTTTATTAGGCCTGAATTCGTAATTAACATAATAAAATAATTACCTGTGATTTAGTTTTGTACTCAATATTTACTACATTATTTATCTACTCCAAATACCTTTATCATTAAATAGACTCTATTATTCTGCTAATATCAAATATCGATGTATCTTATCAACTTAAGGGTTTATCTTAAATACATTGAAGTCATTAATTACATACATCTATTTTTACATATAAACCCAGAAAGACTCCAACTGTTGTTCTTTGATGAATCAATTTTACTTTTGAGAGGACTACCAGAATTCTCTATACACAAATGTTTGCTCGCTCCTTTTTCCTGTGGAGACTCTTTGATATTCGGTTGGCTCTCTCTCTCTCTCCCTCGCTGCCCGGCTATTCTCTCTCGCTCCCTTGGCGATACATTTCACAAAGACTGGCCACGTCTCTACTTCGTTAAGGGCTTATATGCACTTATGAAATGTGTGTCGGTCATCGTACTCGCAAGGCAAGCATTTTAAAACTTTTTTAATCATTTCATTTCAGCTTGCTCTCATTGTAATACATTTATTATGTGTTATATTCATTATACTTATTCTATTATATAATTGAATACAATACATTTAATATACGCAATATATACATACATAATAATTTACAATAAATACATACATTATTACTTAATGATTGAATATTTGTATTAATATTATTGTTTGTTCGGACATTTACCATCATTTGTGTATAACAAACAATACACGACGTTTCGAGAGTATAAATCAACTCCCGTTATCAAGTGCCTAACTTACAAACTAAAACATGTATACAGAACATTTTTAATAAAGTGCAAAAATGAAAACTTAATACCTACGGCCCCCGTTTATTAGTGGTAAACCCAGAAAAATAATGTTTGCTACTAGCAAAAAGCTCATAAACGAACGTATAAGATTCCACCGTTTCGAAAAGTTTAAGATTACAGAAAAAATCAAAATGTTTGTTGAAGAGCTTCCTCTGTATTGGGATCTGATTTCAACAATATAAATAAGAGCATCCAAAATAAATTCACCAAACAGTTTTAGCGTACTAAATCTAAACAAAAAAACAAAATTGATAAGCTAAAACTAAAAATGTGAAATTATCTTAAAAAGTAATAATTAGGCTGAAAATACAGCAGATGCTCCAAATCCCGTGATTTATCTGTCTTCGCGTCCTCTTAATAATCATGAGAATAATGTTTTGTCTAAAGGCCTAATTTTGTCTATTGTGCCTAAAACAGTGACATTATTGGATTTCATGACCGGAATTGAATCGACTATAAACAGGTTAGAACCTGAGCAGGGCGAGCAGTTTCGGTGTGAGGCCAGTATTTTACTTAAAAAAACTAAACTCCCCAAAGTAAATATTAGTAAAGAAGAACTCAATGTCGTGTCGGAATTAAAACCAGATCAATCTGTAAATATTTTACCGGCGGAAAAAGGTTTTCCTAGATAAGGCATCACGGTTATCCTAGATGCCAACCCATACGAGAGCAAAATTATTGACACTTTGAATTAAACCTTTAGTAGGAAAAAATGACTATTTTGTTAAAAATTCTAAAACCTTTGTTGAATTGTGTAGGGAAATGAAACTAAATGAGGAGGGAGCTTAGTTTGGATGGCGAAAATATTTTTACTAATGTACCGGTTCAGGAAACTTTAAAAAATATAATTGAAAATAGGTTAAAATGGGACAACAACCTTAAAGAAAGAACTAACCTCCCTGTAAACGTCATTATTGATCTCCTTAAATTCTAACCGAATGTAATTATTTTCAATTAAATAACCAAATATATCGTCAGGGCGTTGGTATGGCGATGGGGAGTCCATTGAGCCATATCTTTGCTAATATCTTTATGGAAGAATTCGAGAGGAAAGTCATGGACCGTTCTGAATTCAAACCTAAGGTATGGCTTAGATACGTGGATGATACATTCGTTGTATTGTTGCATGGGATAGTAAATTAGATTTAAAAAAAAAAAAAAAAAAAATTTAAATTGCTTAACAACACTTCTGTTTCCATTTGCTTAACCATGGAAAACGAATTAAATAATAAATTATATATTTTTAGGTGTGTGTGTTGAAAGAAATAGGGATGTCCTTAATACCTCGGTGTACAGGAAAAAAACACACACTGGTCGGTATCTAAATACACTACTTTTCTAATCACCCTAACTGGATCAAGGAAGGAATAGTTCATTCCTTACTACACAGAGGCAATAATATTTGTTCTGATAAAGTTTATCTAAAACGAGAACTAAATCGCATAAAAAAAAAGATTTGGTTTCAAATGGATATCTTCGGTCCATAATTAAAAATGCGTTAAAGGGGAGAGATAATACTAAAAAAGAGTCCAAAGAAAACAAAAAACCTTCTGTGTATATGACAATCCCTTATGTGCCGGGATTATCAGAAAAGATTAGGTGCGTTGCTAGAAAATATAAAATCCGAACCGCATTTAATACAAAAAGCACTGTTAGGCAACATCTCGTCAAAACAAAACCTCTAAATGGCATTCCGGATATTAAAAACTGTATTTACAGTATAAAATGTGAATGCCAAAGGAAATACATAGGCGAGACAATAATACTTCTAAAGATAAGAATAAAAGAACACAAAAATAACACGCGATTAGGCCTAGTAGATAAATCAAAAATAGCCGAACATATATTGTCCGAAAAGGATAACTTTAAAATAATACACCGTAGAAATAATTTATATAAACGAAAAATAATTGAAGCCTCATAGATAAAAATAACGATCAACCCAATCAGTCCAACTAGTATGGAAATAAGGTCCTTGTTATTAAAAATGAGCTTAAAATTGAAAATAAACAAAATCTTTAAAAAAAAAAAGGCTTAAGTTTTAACTGTTGAAAGCGAAGGAATTATAACACGTTTTAAGGCTAGGGAATTAAAAGAGAAAATGCTTGTAGCCATTAAATACCGGTTTCTTAACTCCTTCCCCCTCCCAGTTGGCAGATTGTTTCACGACCGTTAGTTGTTCTGTGACTATGGTTGTGAACAGACCTATTTTATGTGGTTGGTATTTGTCAGATGGTGTGTACTCCGTTCATGATCTCTTTTGACTTGTGATTTCCTGATCACATGTGAGTTTCTTTTTAGTTTTTGACCGCTCAGGATTTGTCCTGGGTGTTTTTTTCATTAGGTGTAGTTTCGGAACATAGGCCTAGACATCTAAGCGTGTGTTCTGTCTGCATGTTTTAGTTTGTAAGTTAGGCACTTGATAACGGGAGTTGATTTATACTCTCGAAACGTCGTGTATTGTTTCTTATACACAAATGATAGCAAATGTCCGAACAAAAAATAATAATAATACAAATACATACAATCATATTTACACACTACTGAATTTACACATATAATATATACTTAATACTAACAAAACTCAATCATGATTTGAAGCACCTTTCTTTGAGTTAAGTAATAAGTGTAATGGAATGATATTAAGAGTTCTCAGAGGGGACGGATCACAACTAAAGACCCTCGTTATGTTACTGAATTTATAAACACACAGACAACAGACAAGTTCACTCAGTCATTAATTTTAGTTCCTTTTATTAAGTAAAGTAATATGGAATGATCGTAAGAAATATCGGAGGGGACGTTTCATAAGTAAAAACCCGCATAAGGTTGTCATAAATAATTGTAAAGGTTGTAAAAACACAAAGTAGACAAGTAAAGTCAATCATTATTTGAAGCATCTTTCATTAAGTAAAATAACAAGTGAAATGAAATGATAGTAAGAGATCTTGGAGGGACAACATCTTGCTTACAGAAAACAATGACGACAGTCGAAATTAATTCACTTTTTGGTTTCCTGAAGACATGAGCCGTGAATATCGGTCAAAAAACGTTGGCACAATATTTTTACTATTAACAATCTTCATGTAATGGGCAATACAGAATATAATAAAAACTAACCTATTTTCAACACTTGACAACCATGTTTTGAAAGAATAATGATCTATGTAACTCGTTTATCAGCCTTTCATTGAATTATAAATGGAAGATATTTAAATGAAAGATTTATCCAGGCGCCACTCCGGTGTAAACTCGTCACGGATAATCTATACTTTGTTTTACATCTTTTGATGGATTTATACTCTTGTTATTACACGTCGAAAACAACTTTTATCAAGATGTTCCTATTATCACTTCGGTAATAAAATTAACGTCAAGTGTGATAGAATAAATTTCCTTTGTTGTTTAAAGACAAAAACTTCTCTGTCATCATTGCCTTATAAAAGAAAGGAAAATAGAAAATAAAATAAAGACCTGAAAGAAAAGTTGAAAGAGATGGATCTAATACAAGACTAGACGAAAAAAGGCGTAAATCCAGAAAGTGTGCTCGGATTTGCCAAGCTCTTACTTCCAACAGCAAGTCCCAAAGGGTTGATATGCAGATGTTTTGAGTGCACTACCTTATATTCAGTTTAATATTTATTCTCCGGCATATACGTAGTATAAAGAAAGTCACGTGGTGGGTAAAACATCGAGGTTTTTTGCTGGCATATCTGATTTGAGAAATATCAAGTCCTAAGATTGGTGTTTAATGATGTCTGTCTATCATAAGTGCAGTGCATTACATCCCAAACGTTTGATCTAAATCAAGACTACATGATAAAAATGGGTAGATTGAGATAAGACCCTAGGAAAGTAGGAATTACCACACCCGTAAGTATGGTAGGTTATGTTATTTTAGATTAGGTTAATGTTTACAAAAATATATGCATTTCCTTTCTAAAAATAATTAATTTATTATAATACCGACTTTCATTCTACGCTCTGCATTACAATATGTATCTTTCGACATTACTAAATGTTACTAACAAAAACATTTAAAATTAAGTTTATAAATATTTACAAAATGCTTTACGAATGCATAATGTAACTGTTGAGGTCCTACAGGAAAGACTAGAATATCAAGGCTCACTCCCCTCTCGTTAAATTCCACTCAAGGAGAAAGAGAGGACAGCTATTAGTCTAAAGCCTAGAGGCTATTGTATCATTATTTAATTCAAACCAACCAACAATTACAGTCTAAAATGACAGTTAAATTGTTCAGAGGAAACATAGCTCAAATCATTTTAATTTATTGTTACAAGATGTGTTTATATCAAATCTGCATAAAATTTAGTACAGGAATATATGTAGGCCTACGATGTATTATGGTTATATTTTCCTCAAGGGGTTACTTTAGGGAATACGGGCTTGGTAATCCCGTGGGACCCTAGCTGGATCTACGCTTTTGTTCATATAGTCCTGGGTTATATACCTCTCTTTCATCTTGTCTATCGGGTTTTTCCTCCGAGGCTCTCTATAGTGGGTATGGGTGTAGCAATCCCGAGGATACTTGACTGTGACTACACCTTTTCCATGTATTCTTTGAAGCGATCCTCCTCTTTCATCTTTACCATTAGGTCTTCTCTCATGGGCTCACTATAGTGAGAACGTCGCTACAATCCCTAGTAACCTATCTGGATCTACAGTCTAACTGGTTTTTGCCTTTAAACCACAAGGAGAAAAAATATATAGTTCTTTTTATACTATAAGAGCTCTTCGTAACTATACTATAAGATGGACATCGCTTCTTTAGTAAATAGAATGATAGACAAAAAGCAGTAATTAGATATATTCCTCCGATAATGATACAATAAGAAGAACAAAGGATAGTAGAGAGGTGTGGAAACACCAGAGGACAGTAATAAAGTCAAAGGACAAAAACTGAAATAATAAACAAAACTTACTTATTGAAATAATACGCCAACATTCCATAGGGGTCGTCGTGCGATTCATGAAGGTCACTTTATGGAAGCGTGCTTTTGCAGACCTCCACTCCCAAAAAAAGGTTTAAGTAAGCATAGTGAGGGTGGTAAGTTCAAGCAACTATTTCTATTGTTTGGCATCCGACAGTAGGTAGTCTGGGATATCTATGAAACAATGACATAAACTGTTCTTGACCATCGGCGCAGTTCCAACATATCTGACCAGATAAAGGTAAAAACCGTATCAAAAATAGATAATCAGTTTATAATCAGCAGACAGACGTGTTTATAAATGTAAACATGTTAGAATACTAAAATTTCATTGCTACTGACTGGGATCCTAGATAATTTTTTCGCTGTATTTATTTACGAGTTCAAAGAAACAACTTGTCCCTCGCTATTACCAGTTTTACTGGTAGAGTTGTTTTATAATTTATATGTAAATTTGCAAACACTGAAAACGTACATAAACATTGTTTGATCACTAAGACTATATTTACATATGTTTATCAGGTCACTACTGTAAGGTACGTTGTTATTTCCCATCAACTAAAATGCCACAATATTATTTCACTCTCGATTATAGTAAATGTTCAAATAGTCCGGTCACTAAAAGGTTTTAAGAACGAAAAAAAAAAAGTTGAATCCAGCACCATCCTACAATCAGATCCTCTAAATGCAACGTATAAAAATTGGTTTTGGGCCATTGCAGGGTATGTTATATTGTATTGGTAGATCAAAGGGTTTTATACAATAGGGTGAGTGTTTTTAAAACAGTTGATGCACAGTTTTATCTATGAAGTAATTGTGTAAATCACTAATTTAGTCGTAATGTGTATATTTTAAAGCGCTTCCTCTGAGTTCCATTGTATCGATGACTCAGCCTTGCCGGATCTCCTAACTTTATGTATTTCACATTTTGCATAACTTCGCTTTTGTCATCGTAGTGATTTGGAATTTATAACCATTATATCCAGAATTTGTAAATGTTTACCTAATTTGGTGTTTATAAGTTCATAAACACACGATATACACTAAAAATGGGTTAAAATGGTTTTTATTTTTAATTTATTTTTCTATATGACCTCTCTTTCATTTTCCCTATCAGGTCTCTCTTGGCTCCTGTTCTCTTCTGACCCTGACGCTATAAGCGTATTAGAGGGCTGGGGATCTTTATTTTATACTCTTTTCTTCTTCGTTACATAAGGATGATCACCAGAAGGTTTTTTTTTTTAAAACAACAATAGATAAAGACTCAGATTTAAAGATTTTTAATTGCCTCCAAAAAAATCTTGTTTTGAGAAAAAATGTGAATCTTCGAAATAAAAGTTTATATACATCAGAACAAATATTGTATGATTGAAATCATCACTGAAGTGTTCTACTTTTCCTATTTTTTTTTTTTTTTTTTTTTTTTTTTTTTTTTTTTTTTAATTTAATAGTTCCGTACTTTTGTTTACGCACAGTATGTAACAAAGTAAATACAACATAGGAGTGTTCATATGTAGTCTAACTATTGAAATCAATATCTTTGTAAAACAATGTTTAATTATTTATGATAACTCCCGATTCAATAATTTTCTGGCAGAAAGTCTGAATTTACGATAAGATCGGTAGAGCGCCGTCTTGTTGAAAGATAACATCAATGTCATTTTGATTTTTATAATACCATTGATCGCGTCTTCAAAAAATTACTGAATCAAAAACACCGTTGCCGGTCAGCCAATCCGAACTGTGACCTCCAGTTGGTTAAACCGCTATTCAATGGTTTCATGAGGGTTATCTTGTGAAAAGTAAACTCGGTGGTGCCGATTTATAGCTTCACTTAACTACAACAAACTTGGGCACATCATAGTAGTACCTTCATCTGAATAAATTTCTTTCTCTATGTTCGTTTAACACAATTTCACAAAACTGAAGTCGCCGGTGTGAGTCATCCTCAAACAAACAAACAAAAAAGTCTTAAATACAGTGTAACCTTGATATATATCTTCAAGCTTAATCGAAACTCTTGTGATATCGTAGGGATTTTTGTAAAAACTTCAGTAACCAACAGTACGTTAACCTCAGTTGTATCAGTAACTGGTCTGAAATATTTATGTGAATTAAGAACCGACCCTTGTTTTTCTAAACTTCTTTCGTAGTTTGTCAATTGGAAATATTGATGTTGGTTTAGTTCCAAATGATTATTCCAATTACATCCTCAAGGGATCATTTATCGTGAGTTCGGGTATAGAAATCTTGAGGATTTCGAGCTATGTCAGCTCTATCTTCCTTTTATCAGGTATAGTAATTATTGGCTTAGTCCCGTTATATTAATTTTTTACAGTTAACTCATTAAGACCTGATTAGCCAAGAGTAATGCTGGGTCGGACGAGATTAAGGGATTTAGGACTACTGTCTGGGTACGGGCAACACGTTTCCAAACCAAACCATGATTGGGTTAACAAAAGACTACATTTTGGCATATTTTGTAAGTAACGAAGTACAAACTCTTATTCTTTTCCGACACTGTTCTTATTAGAATATTCAAGAGCTAGTGTTCTTTACTTTAAGTTCCATTCTTCACTTTTTTTATAAGACTATATATAATGACTGAGCGGATATTCGCCTTTTAAACCACAAGAAAACATCTTCCCAGTTACTATGAACAGTTTCAGCGTTCTGACATTTCCAGGATCCAATTTCGTTAATCAAAAATTAGATCTTCAACATATAAAGAAACCTTGAACTAACTGTATATTACGTTTAGAATTGTGATGAGTAAATGATGAAACAAAAACTGTTACAAGAACATATTATAATGACTTAAAAGTGATCCAGTAGTCTTAACTGAAC